>JASAMV010008712.1:0-93842 GCA_030248065.1 Rhynchonema sp. JSB1_4
ATTCGCTGCCCGTCACTATACTTGACTGAGGATGCTGCTGCAGCAAAACATTTCGCCGCCAGTCACTATACTTGACTGAGAATGCTGCTGCAGCAAAACATTTCGCTGCCAGTCACTATACTTGACTGAGGATATACTTGCGTATTTTTCCGCAAAATATATTTTTGGAAAAAAACCGTTTTTTTCCGGAAAAAAAACCGTTTTTTTTCCAAATATTTTTCCAGTACTTAAGGATACCCATGGTGCAAAAACGCTTATTTTGGAGAAAATTTTGTCTGGAAATGGCCTGAAACAGGCCAAAAATGCACCTGGAGATTAAAAAGTGCTCATTTTGAACTGTTTAGCACCGATTTACATTGGTTTTGACAACATCCTTTCGCAACCTTTGAAAATATTTCGGAAATTTTTTGGAAAAAAAACGGTTTTTTTCCAAAAGTTGCCACTTGGAAAAATTTCCGGAAAAATAAAAACGTATTTTTCCGGGCCTCGGAAAAAAAACGGTTTTTTTTCGGTTTTTTCCGGGAAAAAAACGGTTTTTTTTCGGCCCGCAAGTATAACTGAGGATGCTGCTGCAGCAAAACATTTCGCTGCCAGTCACTATACTTGACTGAGGAAGCTGCTGCAGCAAAACATTTCGCTGCCAGTCACTATGCTTGACTGAGGATGCTGCTGCAGCAAAACATTTCGCTGCCAGTCACTATACTTGACTGAGGATGCTGTTGCAGCAAAACATTTCGCTGCCAGTCACTATACTTAACTGAGGATGCTGCTGCAGCAAAACATTTCGCTGCCAGTCACTATACTTGACTGAGGAAGCTGCTGCAGCAAAACATTTCGCTGCCAGTCACTATACTTGACTGAGGATGCTGGTGCAGCAAAACATTTCGCTGCCAGTCACTATGCTTGACTGAGGATGCTGTTGCAGCAAAACATTTCGCTGCCAGTCACTATACTTGACTGAGGATGCTGCTGCAGCAAAACATTTCGCTGCCAGTCACTATACTTGACTGAGGATGCTGCTGCAGCAAAACATTTCGCTGCCAGTCACTATACTTGACTGAGGATGCTGCTGCAGCAAAACATTTCGCTGCCAGTCACTATACTTGACTGAGGATGCTGCTGCAGCAAAACATTTCGCTGCCAGTCACTATACTTGACTGAGGATGCTGCTGCAGCAAAACATTTCGCTGCCAGTCACTATACTTGACTGAGGATGCTGCTGCAGCAAAACATTTCGCTGCCAGTCACTATACTTGACTGAGGATGCTGCTGCAGCAAAACATTTCGCTGCCAGTCACTATACTTGACTGAGGATGCTGCTGCAGCAAAACATTTCGCTGCCAGTCACTATACTTGACTGAGGATGCTGCTGCAGCAAAACATTTCGCTACCAGTCACTATACTGACGCCATCCTAAAAAAATCAAAAGGCTAAAACCAACAGAATCGCCGACAGCAAGCGCAGCTCCTGCCCTGTCTTCCTCAAGCGACTGTTCGCTCTCTGTATCATTTGCCGCGCGTTTGCGACATCCAGGTTTCTTTTGGCGGTGCCGATCAGACTTCACACGCTGAAAAGTTAAATTTGATTCATGTGTTATTCAAAACATAAATTAAAAAATCAGCACATTAAAACCTGATCAGCTAATTTCACCGCAGCTGCTTTGTTGTGACCAGCCCTTTTGCTGTTTTGTCCAACACTTGACTTTTTCATTGCCTTTTTCGGCATCGTCGAATTTCCAAATTGAGTGCAATAGAAGGATAAGAGAAGAATGAAATTCGATCTGAAGATTTATTTAAAATCCCAACCGCGCAGGGTTTGGCCAGCCATCCCGGTCCCGCTTGGTTAGGCCATCTCGGCCCGGTCCAATTTTCCAAATCTCCGTCCTGACGAGCCGGGCCGGCCAACACAAAGCACAGCCCCCTAAATGGGGTCAGTCAATCACCCCACCCCCACAAATAGAAGCCCCAAAATACAGCCCCTTAATTTGGTGAGGGATATCAGGTGCTGTCAGGTCATCCCGGCCCGGCCCGATTTTCGAAATCTCCGGCCCGACCAGGCCGCTCTCCCGATATCGTTTCCAACCACGGCAAAAAAAATAACAAGCTTTAGAAAATAGAAAGCAAGCCAACCTTTCCAACACATATCGTTAAGTAAGCGTTCGCAATCGTGCCGGCCTGAGCTCGGGCCGGGCCGAGCCGAAGATTTGGAGGAACGCCCCCCCCCCACAAATAGAGCCCCCAAAATACAGCCCCCCTAAATGAGGGATTTCAGGTGCTGTCAGGTCATCCCGGCCCGGCCCGATCTTCCAGATCTCCGGCCCAGTGTAGTTCCGTGGGGGAGGGGGTCCCCTCGGGTACGCTCGAGCCGAGCCAGGCCGACTCAATTAAAAACCCAAAAACGCACTCCCCCCCGCTAAATGGAGTCAGTGAATCACCCCCACCCCCAAATAACGCCCCCCAACTACAGCCCGGCCCGGCCCGACCCGGCTCCTAAATGGGGTCAATGAATCACCCCCCCCCCCTAAATAAAGCCCCCCCCCCCCCCCAAATTTTTCCCGACTTTTCCGGCTTTTTCATTATATTGACATATTGATTGCAAATTGCACTTGCAATATTTTGATATTGGTTTTTGATATCTGTGAAATAAAATAATTTTTTTGGCTCAAAATTCATTATTTTCCATAAAAAAGTCGGTCAGATAGGCAATGACTTGGATCGCTTACTTGCCGAATCCGTCAGAAATTTTAGCGTTTTTTGAAAAAAAATTCTACTTCTTCAGAGCGTGTCGAAAGCCCCCCGGCCCGCCCAAACCAAAAAGCCCAATATCGCGGCCCGGTCCAGCCTGCCCAAGGTCGCCCCCCCCCCGATCCGTTTAGGAGGATGGCGTCAGCTCCCCACCTAAACACTGCTCCCCAGCCCCACCCTAAACAGGGTATGTGAATCACCCCCTCCAAATAAAGCCACCCCCCAAAGAAATACAGCCCGGCCCGGGCCGACCCGCCCCCACCCCCCTAAATGGGTCCAGTGAATCACCCCCAAATAAAGCGCCCCCCCCCCAAATCAGCCCGGCCCGGCCCGATTGCGACCTCTGCACGGACTGCATTTAGCGGTGGGGGCCATATGGGGGGGCTGTGATTCAGTGACCCCATTTAGGAGCCGGGTCGGGCCGGGCTGTATTTTGGGGGCTCTTTTTGGGGGGGGGGGCTGATTCATTGACCCCATTTCGGAGCCGGGTCCCTTCGGAAATGGGGTCAATGAATAACCCCCCCCCCAAATAGAGCCCCCAAAATACAGCCCGACCCGGCCGCTCTCACAATATCAAAAAAAACCAACCAAAACAAAGCAAGCAAACCGGTCCAACCTGTATTCGTGCATCCAGAGGTCAAGCCGGGCAGCGATTTTCGGCCTTTGGTTCGGACCAGGCCGAATCCCCTATAAATGGGGTCCGTGAATCACCCCCCCCCCCGAAATCACGCCCCCCCCCGACCCGGCTCTTAAAGAGGGTCATTGAATCAGCCCCCCCAAATACAGCCCCCTAAATGAGGTCGCAATCGGGCCGGCCGGGCCGGGCCCCCTCCTAAATGGGGTCGGTGAATCACCCCCCCCCCAAATAAAGCCCCCCCCCAAGCTGATTCACTAACCCCATTTAGGGTGGCTGTACCCGGCCGGCCCGCCCGATCTTCCAAATATCCGGCCCGGCCACTTTTTCAATGAAAGCACACATTTTTTTCACCAAACAATAGGATCAGGAAAAATCCCAAAAATTATGGCAAAAATCGGGTAAAAAAACCGACCCAAAAAAGTCGAGCCGGGCCTGGCCGGGCCGAGCTTTAGCCACCTCGGGCTGGGCCGGAGATTTGGGAGCTCGGGCCGGGCCGACCTCTGTCAAGCACCGCTTCGACCAAAAAAAGAAAAAGAAAAAAAACCGAAAAAGAAAAGGCGCGAACTTACAACCAATCAGCAGCAAACTCCACCCACTTCGCGCACTTAGCGCTACAGCAAACTTTCGGCCCCCGTTTCTCGCGATAGAAGCAATATCCAATTTTCCCTTATAGATGTAGACACGCGTCTCGATGAAACAAATCGATTGGTACATGACTCGACCGGATCGGTTCAGTTTCCTGGGAGGAGATAGCAATGGTAGCATGAAGTGTAGCCGCCGGAAGTCACGATTTTCGAGTGTCTGAAAAACCACTTTCCCATTGTCCGATCGAGCTCAAATTTTCAGCGTTTTGTTGTGGCTTGACTACGACTAGAAAACAATAAAAACATTTTTCAGAACTAATCACACGCGTTCACACCAGCATCGCCGATATAACACGTGAGGTATAGGGAAAAATCAGTTTTTCGAGCACGCTGATGTTTCACGTGCATGTTGGAAAAAATTTTTGCCACACGATTTCTTCACATCAACCTATCTTTCTGATAAGAACATTACCAACGACGAAATCCAGCTTTTTCCTGCTTCGTGGTCTAATCTCAAAGTACTGCGAAACGCTAATGCGTTCTCGTAGATATCTCATTTCATTTGTTTTTGCACCTCCTGTGCCAGGTCAATGCAAACGCCCGAAGGCTATGTGGCAAATCATGTAAACAATAAAAGCTAAGCATCACAGTTTCATATCCACATTGCTTCGAACGAAAACTCGTATTTTTTTGTTTCTGTCCATTCCTTTTGTTGGCGATCGGATTTGAGGTCAAAATGTTTTCGTCCAACGGTAAAGGGAGCAGCAGTTTACAATTGTACTGCTCTGGCGTTCGTTCCCGCAGTTGAAAAAAAACAAACCATCATAAAAAACGATATCATTCTTGAAAGACTTGTGGTAAAAATTAAAAAAAAGTATGACAACATCAAGCTTTTGTGGCAAGAATGCGCATGTTCCAACATTCTTAATCAGTCCAGGTGCACTACTACGAGGACGGGAATGTGCAGCTTGTCAGCTCGAAAGAAATTGCGCGCAAAATGAACGTTACCGTAAGTCGACGTTTTCTTTCTTTCTCCACCTTCATCTGTTTACAATGGCTTTTTTGCGTCATTTTGAAATGATAAATTACCAATTTAGTTTGATCAACGTTTTTTATTCTTTACGTTCACAGTCGGAGCCGGAAAACACGGCCAAAGAAATGATTCGCATAATCGAAGAAGAGGAGAGCGCCTACCAGGTGAGCTGGCTGTTGTTGTTGTTGTTGTTGTTGTGCGAGGCCGCGAAATTGAGCGTCGACCTTTGCACGAACGCAAAAAAATGTCAGCTCTTGGATCGTAACGCTTCCTTCTTTTATCTACTTTGGTCTATTTCTATTTGTCGGTTTTGAATTTCTTCCTCTGGCATTTGGATGAAATCGTTTTTGGCCGAATTTTGCCGCAGCCTAAAAATGTTGTTCGTGGTGTTGACAAACGAAGACAGTATTCTCCTGGCGCTCCTAAAACGAAAACCAACAAGACCTAAAATCTGGTACAAAGAGTTTGATAGCAATCAACCAACCTGGCGTTTTTTTGTTCACAAAAATGGCCTGTGGCACAATAGGCACTTGACCAAAATTCCCAGTGGCGGGCGACTTTGAAATCTCAAGTGGTGAAATCGGTGGTGAAAAAGTCGTGAAGGAAGCACCCTTTCTGCTCTGTTTCAGTCAGCCGTGCACGAGAACTACCAGACCATGTCCGATACGACCTTCAAAGCGCTCAGACGCCAGCTGCCGGTGACGCGAACCAAAGTTGATTGGATGAAAATACAATCGTACAGAGTCGGACAGGAGATTAGCAAGCCGATTGGGTAGTCAAAGTCGGTTGGCGTGAGTGTATTTTGTGATTTGAATCAGAAGTCGCAATCCCCCAAGCCCCCAAATCTCCGGCCCGGCCCGAATCTTTGCCTCAGATTTTATTTAACCCAATTTTTGTCATAATTTTCGCGATTTTTTTGAACCTATTTTTTTGGTTGAAAATTCATTGTTTTCCATGAAAAAGTCGTCAGATAGACAATACTGATCAGTTACTTGCCGAATCCGTCAGAAATTTTAGTATTTTTGACAAAAAATCCCTACTTTTTCAGTAAAATAAGTCACTTCAGCAGCTTCGGGCCGGGCCTCCAAATCTCCGGCCCGGCCCGGCCCGAGCCAAAAGCCCAAAATCGCGGCCCGCCCCCGCCCGATTGCGACCTCTGATTTGAATATTATGTCAACGGGGCTGACTTTTGGTTTTGGGTATGGGAATTTTGATGATCAAACGGATTTTGGGCTTGGAGAAGGTGGATGATGGCTTTTTTTGCTACGGTAGCTGCAGCTGCTGGGTACCGTAATCTACCGTATTGCGGATGCGGACAGCTATCTCCGTCCGCGGCTCCATCTTGCGCATCTAGCACTGTCAGAAGCTACCGTCCAGAATCGTGCCATCCACGCCCCCCCCCCCCGGAAGTCAACCCCGTGATATAAATAATTTTATAATTTGTCTCGTTCCTATGCTTCCAAAAAACTAGTGATTTTTGCAATGCTGCAATCAGTGATTCTCTTTGGGTATGATTTTTAAGAACGCTATTATATAATCATGGAAATTGAGGTTCGATGAAGTAAGATGCTGGTGTAATTTGCGGATAAGATCTTGTGTTTTAATGCAACTTTCGTTTATTTATTGCACTGTTTTGTTAATTGCAGAAAAATATTTTTGCAAAAGATTAATTGTTTTCTTGTAATTATTCCAAACTTGTCGGTTAAACTGAGAAACACGCGCAACATTTATTCTTCCATTTGCTGAACATTTTGTCGTGAAACGCAAACTACACCAATACGAGCCCGATTTCGAAGGTGGTGTGTTTTCAAAAGAAAAGAAAGAGAAACTCATCATGCTCCACTTTGCATTTGTCAACGTGTAACATTTCCCAAATCAGCAGCCACGTCAGAACGTTTAACTATTCTGCCAGCTGCGAAATAGAGCTCATGTTGGAGTTGTTTGCCTTTATTTTTGTTTTGCGCACCCATGAATGTTGACCACAACGCTGTTTTCATGAGCGACCAGAGCTTTTTGTTGGCAGAATATTCGTTTGAACTTTCTGTCGATGATTTTGTTTTTTTTTCTTTGCACCAGCTTCACGTTGCACCCTAATTCTAAATGCAATTATTCCTTACAGACTGGTTGTATATTATGATATGGTGTTTTCATATGGAAACTTCACACAGCTTATGGCCATTATTAAGGTTATTTGTTGGTGTCTTTTTGCCAAGTATTAGCCAACCAACGTTTTGTGCACTGTGGTATTTGTTTTATAATGTGTAAACAGCTGCGCCCATCTAATTTCGTTTGTTCAGATGTTGAGATGTGTTCTGTTGAATTTTTTAGTAAGCTTTCGGATTAGTTTCTGGATACGCTTTTCGGATGGTGTTCCGGACCCTGAAATTAGGGTACCCGACTTTCATCATACACACATTGTCATATGTCGAACACATCTTTGCGTGAAGCAAATGGAATTATATCTCCCACTGATGTGTGTTTTATGGTAATCCGATGTTATTTTGCATTTCGTATGTTATGTGGCTTCCACAACTTGTCTATCTTTGTTGTACCTGCGTTATATGTTTACAAAAATGCACACACGCGGTATCTTTATCCATGAACTTTTATAATATATGTACTGTTGTTCATTTTTGTGCGTACATTGTATTGTTGATGATGCAACACACTGCTTACGCTGTATCCACACAAACGTTCATACCGATGCTGGGATTTTGCATAAAAAGTTCTCGCGCTGGTTTATGTTTTTTTGATGGATTTTCATTCTCGGGCTTTGAAAAAGCGTCGCTAACCTACGCTTGGCGGATTTGCATCGTATATCTGCTCATACCTTGTGCTACCTGTGCTTGATTGATCCCAATATTCGTAATATTGC
This sequence comes from Rhynchonema sp. JSB1_4, assembly GCA_030248065.1. Taxonomy (NCBI): domain Eukaryota; kingdom Metazoa; phylum Nematoda; class Chromadorea; order Monhysterida; family Xyalidae; genus Rhynchonema; species Rhynchonema sp. JSB1_4. The sequence goes on from JASAMV010008712.1 coordinate 7,874, forward strand.
AGCTTTATTGGCAAACTACCCCTATTGCCCTATTTATATGCGACAATGTCTGCTGAACAAGCACCAGCCGCGCTATTTCGGGAAGGAACGAACTCGACTGGGCAGCATTCATTTCAAGACGGAACGCCTGTGAACAGTAATGGCACTGAAGATGTAGTTTTGAGGTTGGTTTTTTTTATTTTCCGGTCGTTTGGTTTTCGTATACTCAGAGTTTCTCCTGGATGTCAGGTGTCGCATAAGCTAACCAGAGTTTTATGATTGAGCAGAACCAGTGGTGTCGTTGCGAAATCAAAAAGTCAGGATACCGGATACCCAAAATGAAAAATCTCGGATACCAAGGGGGGTTGCTCCCTAAAATAAAAAATCTCGGATACCCAGGGGGGGGGTTGTTCAAAAAAGGTCAATTTTTAGAGGAAAATCTAGCAAAATCGGTGTTGAAAGTACAAAGAATGGTCATTTTGGGGGTTATGCTTGCGCCAGCAAGCGATTTTGAGCATTTTGGAGGTAAAAATTGGCGATTTTTACGGTTTTCGGAAAAATTTTAGGGTAGGATACCCCTGGACAAAAAGTCAGGATACCGGATACCCCTGGGTGAAAAAATCAAGATACCGGATACTAGGGGGGTAACCCCCCCCCCCCTTCCCCCCCAACGACACCACTGAGCAGAACTATTGCAAGGCGAGTTATTGCTCGAACCGCCGCTAATTTGCGAGATTCGCGAAGCATTTCTTTGCTGCGGACGGTTTGGATCAAGATAATACCGAGCGCAAAATAGATTTTTATGTGTGAAATCAGTGGAGCATTTCTGGCTCTCCAAGTCTCTGTAAAGCCGGAGACCGATTCAGTCGATTCTAGTTATTTTTTTGCCGCAGACGCCCACGCCATGGGTTTTTCATCCATCCATCGCCATCCAAATCGGTTTTTTTTTAATTTTTCCATCGTAAATGACCGAAAACTTTTTGTTGTTTCGAATCATGATTTTCGTCGTTGCGGTTGAGTTTATGCGTGCCGAAAGCATCGTGTTGTTCAGCTGACACATACTTGTATACTGTGACAATACTATTGGGAGAAACTTTTCAAACGCATTGCCTGATCCGTAAAGCGCACGCATCTGGCGCAGCCAGCCGAGTTTCGTAGCATTTCGCAAATCACCACGTTAGACTTGTGTGTCAGAGATCGGAAACGGACCGGGTAAAGTCGGCCCGGCCCGGTCGGCGAAAAGTCCGACCCGGCCCGGCCCGGTGGAGGGCTGCAGGTCGGCCCGGCCCGGCCCGACCCGGTCAGCCAATTTTCAAGTGCTGAAAACTAAAAAAGTCCAAAAAGCTGAAAAAAATTCGAAAATTTTCTGCAGAATACTTGTTTTCACTGGTTGGTACAGCTGGGGGGGGAAGGGTAGGTAGGTAGGTAGGTAGATTGACGCGCCATCCTGATGCAGTACGTAAGTCGCCTCCCCGGTTGGTACAGTAGTGTAGTAGGTATGGTATAATTTTTTGCTCAAAATGGTTTAAAATCGGTATTTTTCACTCCATATAGGCGAAAAATCGCGCGTGACGCGCGAAATTAGCGCTTAAGAGTACATTCTCATCAATATGTAGACATAAAATTTTGTTCCCGGACGACTCCCCCCAGCTCGGCCGGTCGGTACTACAGTAGGTACATAGGTTGATTGCAGGCAGGCTTTTTTGGTGGTACAGTAGGAGTAGGTTGATTGCTGCAAAGCAAAGGCCTGGGTATGGGTAAAGGCAGTCTACCGGAGGTTGTCACTCAGCCCCCGAATACCGTAACCCACCGTAATTTTGATCTGCAAGGATCGTGGCGAGACCATTTTGTTTTTTATCTATGTTTTGTGTGTTAGCGCCAACACCAACCAACAATTCCAAGTTTTGGTGATCGGCGCGCACGATGACAATTTCCAGCTTGCTGCCGCTAATACACGTGTCGATAAGCAGCGATCAGCATGGGTCTCGCAACGATCTCGCTTGCGGTGGGTTACGGTATTCGGGGGCTGAGTGACAACCTCCCGTGGACTGCCTTTAGCTGCTGCTTCTTTCTTCAAAACGATGACTGAAAAGATCAAGAACTAGGAAATGTTATTGCGCGAAGCGCAAAAATTTTGAAAATTTTGGTTCAAAAAATGGTAATTTCGTTCAAATTTAGGCATACCGGGCCGGACCGGGCCGGGCTGCTCGGCCCGGCCCGGCCCGGCCCGGTCCCCCCAAATCTCCGGCCCGGCCCGGCCCGGTCGACCAACTCCAAAATCGCGGCCCGGCCCGGGCCAGCCCGTTTCCGATCTCTGTTGTGTGTGTTGAGTGGCTGGCAGTCACGTGACCGCCTAATACACGCATAACGCGCTTTACGGATCAGGCAACGCGTTTGAAAATTTTCTCCCAAGAGTATAGTCAGAGTATATGTACGCGTCTGCTTCACTGCCACACTGAACTTTCGGCAAGGGTGAGTATGATGTTGTTGCCTGAACAACAGACTGCAAAAGCTCATTTCTAATTTTGGCTCATGATTGATCAACGATTATAATTATTCTGTTTGTGCACATCCCGAATCTTCCTCTGCCATCACATTCAGTTTATCAGCAACTTTCCAGCCCCTCGCACGCGCTCGATCGGTCCACGTCCAGTTCCATGTCGCCAGCAGAAGGCATCGCCGATGTGAATGACACGCTGACCTTGCCAGGTGACAATGCGGATGCAACCGACCTCGGTGGTGGTGGATGGGGCAGTCCTTGGCCGGCCGTGCTCGTGCTCGCCCTTATCGGGCTGGTTTTGGCTCTGTTGCTTGTCTGGAGAAGGAGACGGTTGGTTGGCTGGTGGGCCGTTTTTTTTTCATTTCAATCCGTGTTTGTGTTTTGACAACGTTTTACAGATGTGGTTTCGGCTAAGGTGATTATTTGTAATACAAATAATCACCTTAGCCGAAACCACATCTGTAAAACGTCGTCATGTATGTTACATAAATACAAATTTTGTATACTGTCATAAAGAACCGTTCTTTATTTTTCGTGGAAAAAAACGGTTTTTTTTCGAAAAAAAACCGTTTTTTTTCCAAATACTTTTCCAGTACTTAAGAACGTAATTTCGAAAAATATAACAATTTCAGTGCAAAATTTGTTCGAAGTGACGAGAGTGCTCTTGAAGAGTGTTGAAGTCAGTCGAAAACACTTGGTTTACACGCTTTTTGGCCCATTTTGAGCCGGTTAATTTTTGTGCTCGAGCCAATTTTTCACTGAAATCGAAAAACTCATCAGTTTTGCATTACAATTTTTTGAAAAAATTGGAATAAAGTACCGATATTTTTCCGATCAAAAACCGAAAAGGTACCTACGGAAAAATAAATGGAAAAGTATTCGGGTCTCGGAAAAAAAACGGTTTCTTTTCGGTTTTTTTTTTCGGAAAAAAAAACCGGTTTTTTCCGCCTGCCAGTATAATTATTTGTTTGTTCAACATAGGCACTCCATACATTGCAAATGCGAAACATTTTCGTTTTTTTTGCTTCACTGAAGTGTTGAAGTGAGAACGGAATTCCGCTCATGCCGAAAGAAGCCCGCTGATGTCACACAAAGAAATTCAGAAAGCCAGCAAATGCAGAATCTATGTATAACTACACATCAAGCTGAAGTCATGCGAACAGCAAGGAATGAACGTTTTTTTGCAGCGACTACGGTGCGCTGGGTCTGGGTGTCGGGTCGCATCCGACGTCCCGTTTCGCGATCCTGTCCCTTCCCAATTGGTCGCGTCTGTCGTCGTCTCGTATGTCATTGGTCGGACATCCGTCACACTCGATGGTACATACATCGGACTCGAGTGCGCACGAAGTCATGTGGGCGCAACAGGGCGTGTACACGGCTGGTAGGCACATGGGGGATCATTTGAGCTCGAATATTTGTGCCAAGCTTAACCCAGCGTTCGCATGGCCTTTTTGACCCAGGCGTTGTGTGTGATGTCGCTGTCATAAAGAACCGTTTTATATTTTTCGTGAAAAAAACTGGTTTTTTTCCGATAAAACCGTTTTTTTTTCAAATATTTTTCCATTACTTAAGAACTTAATTTCGAAAAATATAACAATTTCAGTGCAATATTTGTTCGAAGTGGCGAGAGTGTTCTTGAAGAGTGTTGAAGTCAGTCGAAAACACCTTTTTACGCGCTTTTCGGCCCATTTTGGGTCGGTTAATTTTCGTGCTGGTGCCAATTTTTCACCAAATTCGAAAAACTCATCAGTTTTGCATTACAATTTTTTGGCAAAATTTGAATGAAGTACCGATATTTTTCGATCAAAAACCGAAAGTGTACCCACTGAAAAATAAATGGAAAAGTATTCGGGTCTCGGAAAAAAACGGTTTTTTCTCGAAAAAAACCGGTTTTTTTCCGCCTGCCAGTATATGTCGCACACATGCAGAAAGCTTGAGGCCGGTTTCACACGCAAAATGTGATGTGGGTTGGCGGTAAATTAGATCCAGTTCCGGCTAGAGACCGCAGTTAAAACTCATACGTTGAGGAAGAATTCTGGCAAACGAGGCGCATTCCCTGATACCAAAATTATGCGTGGGTGTTTCCTGCCTGAACGTTTACAAATGCCAAAAACCTTGACCCGCAACCCGCAGCCGCATGCATCGTGAAACCTGACTGAAAGAAATTTTGGTTACGGCGCAAAGGCTGGTGTATTTTTTATCCACCCATTCCACAGTCTGCACCAGCTCAATCTTTTTTTCTCAATCTTGTTATCATGCCCATCGGTGAAACGGTGATCCATTGCTCCATATTCGGCGAATCTATTTCGACCGTAATCTCACCCCATAACCACCCCATAATCTCATGCAGGTTCAGCACCAAGCAGTTCCGATCCGGAATTCTGGGAGCGCCACCTAATGCGCGATGATTACCTTGACGATATGGTTTATCGACCCTCGACCATTTGTGATCAACAGGCCAATACATACGTGCAATCAGACAGCAATGCTTTCGTAAGTCACTTGTCTGGGAGGTTTAATTTTGGGTGGGGATCAGAATCTGAAACTGGTATGCGGCACTTATAATGATCCGGGTATCTTGCCTTTTTATTCTGTTTTTTTTTGTAAATTTTAGGTTTACGATCGTTTGGTATGGTAACATTATCTCGTTGCTTTTCTCACTCATGTTTATGTCGGACGCCAAACATTTTTGGTCGCATGAAAATTTCTGTTTCTGGCTTTCCGATTCCGTCGAAATGTTTTACAGTCACCATTTCTACACGCACATGAATAATGAAAGACATTACACGAATACACGCTTGTCGTGTGCAAAAAAAGTTAAACAACTAAGCTGAACAGAAATAAAGCAGAACTGCCCAGAAACAGCTTTTGAAATTTGTCAGAATCAAGCCAATAATAAGTTCATGTTCTGTTCGTTTCAGGCGCAAGAAGGCAATATTCGGCTCGAGTTTACGAACTCCCGAATCTGAGATTTGGATTGCCGCCGAAATTACGTCCGTTTTGTCGTTGTTTTCACTTTTTATAATGCTTATGGTACTAAACAAACATTCCGTGTATGCAAGACGTCAACTGAGTGATTCATAATATTTATTTTTTGGTTTTTTGTTCGTCAAAAATTGAAGTCATTCCGTGTGTATCCTTCACTTTGGTCAATTTGTATTTTTGTGCCAGTGTTTTGTTATTGGTGGATACGTGTTTGTTTCTGTTCTTAGCTAGTCACTTTACAACCATATTTCTTTGCATTTTAATTTGTGGTACACTTCTTTTATAAACCACTGTCTTTGGGTCTGATTATTATCATTTCTGGTCAGGATCTCTGTTCGTAATTTTCCATCGTGTTGCTATCGTGATATATTACCTGCTGAGCATATTGTTAGCTTTTTTGGACCAAGAAAGGGATCTGATTTTGCGTCAACGTTATCCGTTGGGTGGTGGTTTTGTTACGCCCCGTTAAATAATAAGTGACAGAATCTTTTGGTGAGGTTTTCGTTTCTTTTTTGCTACGCAATTCATTGTTTGTTGTTTTTGCTTCGGCTTTATTTAACGATAATCTTGCTAGTTATCGCCGTTCTTTTTGTACTTTGTTTTGTCTTTTTTGTTTTTAGTTTTGTACGAATAAAATAATAAAACTAAATAAAGGAACTATTATCTGGATTGTGTTTGGATGGTTTCTGATTCGGAACATGTTGTTTCTGCAACAGGAAAAGTATTTTTGCGATTTTATTCGATAAGCAGGTTTTCATATAGCATTTTTAGAAAAGCTCGGATGCAATACCGATACCAGATCTACCCGTACGAATCGGATTTTAATTAATCGCATGGCACAGACAGGCTACGAAACAAACAACGTTAGCTGATCTTTGAACTTTGTTATTTTTGCGCATGGTTTGCGCATTCAGCTTCTGGGTGGAATTTTCGAAACGGTGTAAGGGTCAGTTGGGCGTAAAGGTCGGTGTAAAGTTCGGTCGAAAGCTCGGTCGGCGTAGCTCGGTGTAAACGTGAAACATTGCCTGTTATTAACGTGGAATGTTTCAAGTTTACACCGAGGTCTTTCACACTGAGCTGTCGACCGAGCTTTCCACCGACCTTTACACCCAACTGACCTTTACACCGTTTCGAAAATATCACCCTCTGTCTTGGCGCACTCGTTGAGTGTTTGGGGTTCTGTCATTAACGCGCATGCGCCTTTCAACAGGCGGCTTAGGCTCATGCTTGCTGGTGAGCCTATGGTTAGGTTTAGGCCTACAGCTTCAACAAAACGGTAGCTATTTGCACGCGCATCAATGTGAGCAGAGCCAATCCAATCACGCAATAATGTTGTGTTGACGCTGAACTTTCTGAATCAGGTTCTAATATCAACTATTCGTTTGTGCGTCCCTGAGTTGCGCCCTCAATTCCATAATCACAAACGCGCGTATGCTCGGATCTTGTATGTCGTGCTCGGCTTGTTCGATCGCTTTCTGAACGCCGTGCACTCCGAGATGGTGCTGCGAAATAAAATAATAATTACTTTTTTTTTATTTTCAATGCTATTTATGTTGCTGGGTCGGTCGACCTGAGCTTTCTGAATCAGGTTCTAATATCAACTATTCGTTTGTGCGTCCCTGAGTTTCAATGCTATTTATACAATAACAGCACTTTCGGCCTCAGATTCTCGAATCGGTCACATTTTCTCACAACCTTTCTTTGTCCTCTCTCATATCATTGTGATCAGAGCAGAAAATGTTTCCACAATGCGTTCGAGGTCCGAATGAAATTAATGCATCATTCCAGGGAATTTTCACAAGATTCGAACGCAACCAAAAATAAATTGACAAAAACGTATCCCTTTAGAGGATATATCCAAAACCATTCGCAACCTGCGCGATTCGTTCGGCATAATCGATCCAGACACAATTCGCACACCCTGTGCCGCAACACACCGGCGTTGCATTGAGAGCTGACCTTTCTTCAAGTCTGTTGGTGTCGGTCGACACTGGAATGTTATTTTATTTGTGCTGTTTTAGATTTAATAATGTTATCAAAATGTTTCAAAGTACCTGAACTCATCGGTTTGTCAGAGTCTGACGATGCTGTTTTGTTGTTGTGTCCAGGAATTGAGCTGTGGAATTTAGTCCAACAGCAGCAATTGGTGCTGCGTCTCGATAGCAGCGCACAACGACGATGGAACAAGCTGAGCATTATGATGACTGCGATTTTTTGGCTGGTTTCGCACCGATTTGTGTGAAAAAATAACAATTTTCTTGCCGATTTCAACTGATTTTGCACACGATGTGTCTGCCCAGCAGCGAAGGCAAAGGCGCACACACAGAAGACAGTATGTCGCGCAGCGGCTGCGCTGAAACATTGCACACACACAGACTGAATGAGTCAGCAGCAGCACAAGCAAAGCGTCTGATCCCGACCCGGTAGAATGCAAACTCCGCCCACTTTGCCTGTTTAGCAAAACGGGCCGGCCAGTTTGGCAAGACCGCACTGGCGCCTGAGCCTCAGCACGAGCATAAGCCTGAGAAACAGGGAAGTCAATTTTGAAACTGGACTTGGCTTTCCCAAAGTGCGTTCGAGAAGCCGGTTCGTTTATGGTGTGCAATTTCAAAATACAGGCTGTTGTGCAGTAACATAAAAAAAATTTGCAATTCCATTTTGCAGAGCGTCAAATGTCGACGACGTATGTCCGAGATATCGACCTTTCCCTGCCTGGTGAGGACCGTTCGGTATGCCTGAGTATCCATCAGCAACACATCGGTTTGTATGATGCCGATGGCCATGTTTTCCATTGTATTTCACTGACGATGTTCTGGTGCACCGTTAATATTGACAGAAACCGGTCGCAACAAACTTTTTGACTGGAAAATTCTGCGTTTCTCAAAGTGCCGTCATCTTGTTTGTTGTCATGCCCATTGCCCATCGTTTTTGTGCTGTGCTATAGTAAATTTCCAAATTCGCTGCCACGCAGTAAAGTACGCCCCATAGTTAAGGTCAAGTTCTAAACCCGAAAACCATCTTTTGAAACATTTGGTCAACCAACCCACGCGCAGCTTGCCAGCCAGCCAGGCAGCTGCGCGCAATGTTTTAGAACCGCGCGCATGGTTAGCGTTCGGGTTTATAACTTGTACATAACGTGCCTACCATGGAATCAAAGCAGGGCATGATAACAAGGGCATTAAAACACCAAGATTTTATTTATGCTATTGGTTTCGACTAGCTTATACAGTAAGTCCATCGAAAAAATTCGTGTGCCTGATGTTTCAATGATGGTATGCTGCACAGGTGACGTTGGCGCCGTGGTGTGGGACAGTGCGCTTGTGGCTGTGAAATATTTGGAACGCCTGTGTGCACGAGAACCGGAACGATTCATTGGATCCACGGTGCTGGAACTCGGTGCCGGAACTGGAGTGTGCGGCATTGCTATAGCTGTACTTGGGTGAGTGATGGAATTATTTTCTCATCCTCTTTCAAACATAACGCTTGAATGCTCAAAGCGTCGTCTTGCTGCACATTATGGTGCCCTCTTGCCCGCAGTGCTTGGGCAAGATCCAAGTGGGGTGACTACTTTGGCGGGGAGCGTGGGAAGGGGCGGTAACGAAGCATTTTCTGTCCGTGTTTTGCTTTCGAGTACCACGCATTCTCATCTACGCATGTGTACAATGGTTGGAGCTCATGTTCAGCTTTTCTAATGCCAGGGAATCCTTCTAAATATTGTTCACCGACAGATTTGGTGGGCTGAGTGACTGATGTTTCAATAGGACAGGCCAATCATCTAACGGCAGTGAGTTTTGTCCGTTTCGAAAAAAATCGTCAAGAAATAATAATCTCAAGCTTTTTTTTCAGCGCCCAAGACGTTTTGCTCACCGATCTTACGTCGCAAATCGATTTACTTCAACAAAATATCTCCGTCAATCGACATCTGTTCGCCGCCGAAACAACAGCTCGCGCTGCACCACTGCGTTGGGGTAATGTTTCGCAGGCGCACGGAACATTTGATGTTGTTGTTATGGTGGACTGCTTGTATTATGATCAGGTATGCATGTTTTTTACGTAGCTGTTTTTATTTTTCATCATTTTTTCGATCACACACACCATCACCATATGCATACATCGCTTGTTAGCATGACCATGATGTTGTTACTGATGCGCATTGTATGTCCCGTATAGGGTGCTGTTTCAAATAATAGGTGCGGTAAGTCATCTTCGTTATGTATAGTTTGTTGATTATATTTCCACATAGTGCATAAGCCCCATTCAGCGATGTTTGGAGCGGGCTGGGTCGACGCCATTCTAAATGAATGTTTCAAGCATTGCCAATTCAGGCAAAGACCGATTGAACATTGCTTACTGCGTGGCGCAAAAACACGTGGCCTGTCATCGCACAGCACCAACAATGTTCAACGGCTCTTTGCCTGAATTGGCAATGCCTGAAACATTCATTTTGAATGGCGTCGACCCAGCCTGCTCCAAACATCGCTGAATGGGGCTTATGCACTATGTCGAAATATAATCAACAGACTATACAAATATGACAGTCTATCATTATCGTGATGGGCCCCTCGTATCACTACCCACAGAGAGGGCAGTATTGTCAACATTTCACTCAGAGTCTCGATCCCCTCCTAACAACGCTGCGGTCCGTGTGCAATCCCAACACCCGTGTTTATTGTGTCTACGAACAGCGTGACATCGGGCAACCAGCTGTGGTGCAGAAGAAGTTTTTCGAGGTTCGTCAGTTATATTTGCAGATTTTTAAATTTTTTTACAAACTTTTAGTGTCACGATGGATTAAATAATTTTTCAGACAGCGTCCACGTACTTTCGATTCGATGATGTTTCACTTGCCGATCAGCATCCGGATTTTCGATCTGATGATATAAAAGTTGTTGTTCTCAGGCCATTATGACCATACAGTAGGTGCGAAATTTTATCACGTTATGGCGTTTGTTACAGTTTTCTCTTATTGAATGATTCTAGTTCTTTTGTTTTTTTTTGGTTTGTTTGTTTGTTTGCTTTGTGTGTTTACCACACGTTTTTGTTTTGTTTTCGACATCGGTCGCGCTTTATTCTCACAGACGATTTTCCTTTCATAATAAATATTAGCCACAGTGACAGTTGTCTTGTTAGGAACTTCGCGCGTTTGTACGGGTGTGTTTTCGCATCTTATTAGTGTGAAAAGTTGAAAATTGTTCTTTATGAATAAAAGTTGTCGCTGGGAAAGGCTCGTTGTTGTTTGATAAATCACTGTAATGAATGCAGCGCGAACTTCGCACAGCAGCGCGTACTTTGGAATGTGTCCGACTATACTGGCAGGCGAAAAAAAACGTTTTTTTGAGAGAAAAAAACGAAAAAACTGTTTTTTTCCGAGACCTTCGCCAATTGATAGGTGAGTTCCGTTTCCGACATCACAACACTCCGTGGTCTTGCATTCTACGCTCTGCACTTCGGTGCGTGGGTCAAACTCACGCTCTCATGTCAGTGTCAATTCGTGGCCATCATTTGTACCTCATACGATGAATCTTTGCAGCGCCATGTCTGTGCCAACGCCGTTGTTCTGCCATCTGTGCGCCACACAATGTTTGTCCATCCAACATCTACGCGAACATTTGTGTGAAGCACATTTCCTATATCGACCCTACAGGTGAGTGGTGACGGTATGAATTGCTAAAATGCGTTGTGCGCGGCTATGCGCAGCAATCACGCGATTCGACATTTATATTGGTCGCACAATGACCATATAAGAATTCATCAAATGAATCCTGATTTTCACGTTCAGTCACTCTTAACCACTGTGCTATTTGTGATTCTCACAAAACATTTTCACCTCAAAATAATCCAGCACAGCACCCACGTTGCTGCGGGTCTGAAACATTTTGAAGACAGCTTGTTTTGTGTGAGATCGCGCAACGCAACGTCACTGCCCGTCACTTTCCCTCTTTGCGATTCAGGAAAAAAATTTGACCAATTCTTATAAAGTCATTGTGCGACCAATATCCACTGCTTGTTGGCGGAGTTTTGTACCACAAGCTCAAGTTTTTAGTGCTTATGCCTATTTGATTTTATCTATTGTGAGTTGAATGCTTCGTTTGCGCGTCACCATCGCTTGAGGTTAATCCATACCTACAGTCGTAGTGAAACACTAGACGGGACCCGTGCCTCCGGCCCGGCTACAGCGCCCGTGCCGTGCCACCACCCCCCCCCCCCCCCCCCCCGGAAGACCCGTTAGCATACCGGAAGCTACCCGTGAAAATTGACCCGTCCGCACCTCCGAGGGAGGGGGCCACAGACAGACACACATAAAGGCAGTCTACGGGAGGTTGTCACTCAGCACCCGAATACCGTAGCCCACCGCAAGCGAGATCGTTGCGAGACCCATGCTGATCGCTGCTTATCGACACGTGTATTAGCGGCAGCAAGCTGGAAATTATCATCGTGCGCATCGATCACCAAAACGTCGAAATGTTGGTTGGTGTTGGCGCTAACACGCAAAACATAGCTAAAAAACAAAATGGTCTCGACACGATCTTTGCAGATCAAAATTACGGTGGGTTACGGTATTCGGGGGCTGAGTGACAACCTCCCGTAGATTGCCTTTACAGTCGTAGTGAAACACAAGACGGGACCCGTGCCGTGCCACCCCCCCCCCCCCCCGAAGACCCGTTAGCATACCCGAAGCTACCCGTGAAAATTGACCCGTCCGCACCTCCGACGGAGGGGGCCACAGACAGACACACATACATACATACGTCTTCCTGTTTTAGTAGTATAGATTTCGTCGGCATTTTCCTTTGGTTTATCTTACAACGCGATGAACGCTGAGAAATGTTTCGCACGGTTGGCACGAAATATGCAAAAATTATCCGAATAAAATTCACCAACCAGCCCATATCTATTCGGTCGTATAATGCAGATTGTTATGTGTTTTGCAGATGTTTCATGTGCGACGCAAAAGTCTCCAGCAAACGACTGATGCAGGAGCACGCGCATGAATATCATTTGGGACTGAAACCATTGGTTGGTTGAGATGTTTGTGTCTTCTGTGTTGTTGTTGTTTGGTAATACTAGATGGGACCCGTGCCTACGGCCCGGCTACAGCGCCGCCGCGCCCGTGCTGTGCCACCCCCCCCCCACAACACCCCCCCCCCCCCCCCCGAAGACCCGTTAGCATACCCGAAGCTACCCGTGAAAATTGACCCGTCCGCACCTCCGAGTGAGGGGGCCACAGACACACATACATACATAGGTCTTCTTCATAGTATTATAGATTTAACATGATTGTCCTTTTAATAGTTTGGACGCGGAAAATACAACTACAAGCCAAACTGTTTGTTTGAGGTGCTGCACGAACCCGACAAGAACATCGAAGCCAAACTGAACCTGGCCATGCACTATTTTCGTAAATATTTGGGTGTGGTCGCTGGTAGCGGATCTGATGCCACAACCCTGGACCGACGGGCAGTAACATCGAGCCCGGTGGTTAAGAATGAACCACTGGTGGATACGAGAGTAACCCGGTGTGAAACATCAACATCGGCTATTGAAACATCAACGAACATGTCTTCGATCGGCGCCGATACAGTTGGTTAGACAGTTGTTTTTGGTATTAATGTTTTCCTGTTTATGGCCCTGTGGTGCTGGTTTTCTGGGTACCGGCGCATTTTGCGCTGGGTGGTCGTTCACGCTCAAAGTTAGGGAATGGCTTGCGTCCACATTTAGGCTTAGACTCAGACGTTGGCTTCTGCTCAGGCTCAGGCCTACATCTCGGCCAACCGCAGGCCAACCGTTAACAGCTAGCACAAACCTAAACAACCACCTGGCGCCAAATGCGCTAATATCGCTTTCTGTGAACCAGCTGTGCTCATAAATGGAAAGCACCACTCTATTTTTGGGTTTGTTGAGCGGTCACGTCCACATGATCATAAGCTGCCAATCAGTCACAGCCACAAGCCTCTGTATTCGCATTCCATGGTGGACAAAATAAGCGGCGTACATTTCAGACTCGTGCCCGTCGGTGAAATTGGAACCGATTGATGTGGAATTCCACGCTCCTCCGCTGCTGGTTGACCGCAGCCACATGTCGGATGCAGAACGACGCCATAATCGTGATAAATATAGCTGTTACTATTGTCGTGTCTGCGATGTCAAAGTGGCACGCAACCGCTACAAACACGAATTGTCGCACGCCCAACTACAGCAACTCTATCGCGACCACGTGATGTTTCACCATCTGAATTTGCACAAATTCACCTGTCGACTGTGCCCGGCCGGTGCGACAACGTTCAGCACTGATCGCGAGCATGACTTGGTGGGTGTGCAACATTGTAAGCTCTTTTTCTGTTTGTGTTCGTGTTTTTTGCTAATCAGTTCTTGGATGCCTGACATCATCTTTGTTCCAGCTTTCGCACATGCAATCATCGCACGCGAGCGATGTGCACAATATGCACACATTTGAGCAACTGCCACGATTCTACTATGGTGACATGGAGATCATGCGATGGCAGGACATTTACCGTGAAGCTGTCAAGTGTTTTGGTGTACGCAGAGTCATCGCTGCGATGAACGGTTGGTTTGTTTGGGATTGATTGGTGCTGATTGTTTGTGATGTTTGTTCGGTGGATGCCGTGAGCGTTATTTACATTTGCAATTTCTCGGCCGTGTATGCTCTTTCTCTTCGTGATCAACCACTCAACACACTCGCATATTTTATGATTCTTATGAATCGTTATTGTACAAGATCGTGACCAGTGACGTAGTTGGGGTTGCGGGAGCGGGGTGTGCAGCTAGCTCGAGCTGCTACCACATTCCATACCCCGAACCGCCTGCTAAGTAGCTCGAGCTACCAAAAAATGACAAAAACATATTTTTCATTGGTGTTTTTATCAATTATTTTGACCACCAAAATTTGCCAGGTCGCTAGCTCGAGCTAAAGGCGGTCTACGGGAGGTTGTCACTCAGCCCCCGAATACCGTAACCCACCGTAATTTTGATCTGCAAGGATCGTGTCGAGACCATTTTGTTTTTTATCTATGTTTTGCGTGTTAGCGCCATCACCAACCAACAATTCTAAGTTTTGGTGATCGACGCGCACGATGACAATTTCCAGCTTGCTGCCGCTAATACACGTGTCGATAAGCAGCGATCAGCATGGGTCTCGCAACGATCTCGCTTGCGGTGGGTTACGGTATTCGGGGGCTGAGTGACAACCTCCCGTAGACTGCCTTTACCTGATCAACAACACGCATACATTACTGTGTGAGACAGACTTTTTAGCAAAAATAAATGTCCGATGTTTTTATTGGTCATCGTTTATTCAGCCAAGCAAAAACGTCGATTCCGCCCGAACATGTCGGATGGACCGTTGGACAGGAAGTCGTGCCCTACGATGCCCCGATCACATCAGATTGGAGTGTAGGTGCCCTGTTCTTTCACAATCATTTCACTTCAACAAGTTGGGTGGATTTTTTTGAAACGGCGTAAACAAGCCAGCTAACATCAACCTTCACACTCAGCTCTTGGGGTCGCATGAACTTTAAAAGCAAGTTCATTGGTTTGAGCACAACGTGTATTTTTTGTGATAGAGTTGGCACACCAATTTCGACTGCCGTAAAAGTTGTTCATTTGGTGCAGGCCAACAACTTTCTATTACGGTGGTCAAAATAAGTTCGCCACGCCAACTGCATCACAAAACTAATGCAGCTCAACCAAAGCGCGCCAATGCATGCCCAAGCCAAGTCCATGCGAATGGGCTTTTGCCTTCAAAGTTGATGCGGCCTTCCTTGCCTTATTTTAAAGCCGGGTGGAATTTCATTGAATATAATAATCAGTTGCAGGAAATTCCGGCACGGGAATCGCCAGCTGAGCACCTACTGCAACGGCTGCAACACAGTCGCATATGGAACACAGGTCTTTTACAACATGAGCAAACGCACGCGACGCTCTTTGCCAGTGGGACACGCCAAATTGCTTCAACTCATCAAGCACGTCAAACAGTTTAGTCGCACTGGCGCTTGTGTGCAGCTGACGGATGTTTCACAAATGACAGTGGGGCAGTGAATGTAGGCCATCAAGTGCGGAAACCCTTTTGTGACGCCCGATGTCGACCGTTGGTTGTACTCGGAGATGTTGCATGCGACAGCGCATGCGATCGAAAGTGTTCTGTGTATAATTTTGGAGCAGCTACGTTCTTTGACGAATGAGCTGCGCAAAGTTTGCTATAAAGCAAAGTAAAACGAAGGACGTTTGCGCCCACGATTCTTTTCCACGCATTTGCAAACAGAAAGATTTGGCGCTGGTCTGCTTCAAGGCTGCATAGCTTGTTCACGAAAGCGCGTAAGGAGACCAAATTTTATCGCAAAAAAACTGTGTCGCCAATGTTTCCGATTGCAACAGCAGAATTACATATCTGCATGTATGAACGCGGCCGAGATTTTGACTCACAAATGGTTTTCCGTACTTTTTGGGTCACCTCGTAATGTCCTCATTTTATGAAGACAAAAAATGCGCATTTTATATTTGTCAGATTTCACCTGCCCGCCGACGGAGTCTCAACGTCCGATTCTGCACTACGTAACATGACCTTTCAACTGTTCGAGGTGCAGCCGAGCTGGCCAGCCACTACGGTCAGTTCTATTGTGTGTGTGTGTTGGTGTGTCAAACGACAAATCGTCATGTTCATTGCGGTTACCTTTTCGTCGCCACCCTTGTTCAGGGTTGGATTAAAAAATTTTTTTATTATCGAACTTTTTTTTTAAAAAAAAACTTTTTAAAATTTTTTTTTTAAAAATCACTTTTTTTTATTCCGGACCCCCAAAAAATTGGTTTCTAGAAAAATGAAATTTCTGAAATCATGTTACTTAGGTATGTTTTGAGGGACACTAAAGAGAACTTCTCCACTGACTTGCATGTTTATGTCGATCACCTGCGATCTAGCCCATTTGGTCATAATTTGAGAACCCGCCCGAAGGTAACTCTGTGGGCATATATGACAAAGGGAAGACCAACCTTCTGTTTGTGAATTTGGGGATAAATTTGAAGAGAGATAAAGAGTTACACCACACTCATGTTGTGTGACAAAAGCAACAAATGACAAATCCACACAACTGCAAATAGGCGAGCAAAGTGGAGTCTGTCGATAGCTTACGTCGATAGCTCAATAACTGCACAGTATACGGTATGGGGTGTCCTATATTATACGTGCAGCGATTGTTGGGATGTCTGGGAACTGTATGAGTCCATTACAACGCCATTTTAAACTGAAATATAAGCGCCGCCGGCACTTTTTTTGAGAAACATGGGCAATAAAACACATGAAAACATGCCTTTTTACCTTAAAAAAGTCAGAAAATAACGAAAAAAAGGGAAAAATAATAAAAAAAAAGTGGACTTACTTTTTAAAATTTTAAAATAAAAAAAGTGGCCAACTTTTTTTTAAAAAAAAAAAATTTTTTTTACAAAATAATTTTTACTTTTTTTTAATCCAACCCTGCCCTTGTTGGGCCATTCGTCGCCTTAGGCGCACGAACCATCAGGCAGAACCTACTCTGTCAGCTTTATAAATTTCTGTTTGATCAAATTGAGTGCGCACCTGCAACATGTATGCGCAGCCAACTGCCGTTTGTCAAGACTTGCAAGTCTAACATTTTGCAGTCGACATCTAAACCAACGGAATGTGGGATGCAGTCAGACAGGACACAGTTGATGACAGGCCAACATCGCGTGCAGCCCAAAGTGCTTGTGCCCGACTTCCCCGCTGGAGCGCTCGCCTGGTGTCAGCGCGGCTGCAGGCAACCGGTGAAGCTCAACGGAAAAATAAATTTCGTCGTTCTCCGACTCAAGCTGCACGTCAAGCGGTTGGTTGCATGTCGTTCTCCCCATCGCAACCGGGGCTAATATGGTGCAGTCGTCGAGCCAAGTCGTCAACTTTTGTCGTCAACACAAACAGCACTCAATGACTGAGCGAGAGACACTCTGCATGGGACTTGACGTTGAGAGTAGACGATCTGAGGTTGACGACAGTGACCTAAGCCCGTGACCGCAATGATTTGGTGTGATGCGTGAGCCAGTTATTAGATCATTATTATTCCGACATTCGAAGAAGGCCAGTAATTTTTTCGCAACTCTTTTATGCGCCTTTTCGATTCAAATACGGCCCGTTTAGTTGACCAACTGGTTATACCCTGGTGCACCCACTGAGGTGCTTAAAGGGTGTGTCTAACGTCTCTTAACCCCATGTGTTATTGGGTGCAATCGAAAGATGACCTCGACAGGCCGCTGTGTGCAAAAAACCGCGTCTTCTGGCTCGTTTAATCGCGAAATATTGAGGGTTACTTTTTGAATTAAATCAATTTCCGGACACAAAACTCCAGGCGCTTTTGGCGTTTTTCTGCTGAAACATTGCATGTTTAAGCGCGGCTCAGCCGCCTATACAATGCACGTAAACGCTCAACACACAACGCTCTGACTGCTGGCTTGACTGTGGACACAATGAATGTTTCATTTAACCCACACAAGCTGGTTTGTGTGTGTTTCGCTTCGTAACTTTTCTTGTCTGCTCAGTCTGAATTTTGTGTCCGGAAATTGATTTAATTCGAAAAGTAACCCTCAAGATTTCGCGATTTAGCAAGTTAGAAGTCGCGGTTTTTTGCACACTGCGGCCTTTCGAAGACATCTTTCAATTCCACCCAACAAAACATGGGGTTAGGAGACGTTAGACACACCCTTTAAGTCGATCAATATTTGTTGCAGCAATCATTGGCCGTCACGATTTGGCAGATACGAGTGCACCGTCGAGGGCTGTGGTCGACGTTTTTTCCTACCTTCGTACATAAATGAGCATTGTCGCACTGTACATGGACGAGCTGGTGGATGTTTCATTCGAGAAATAGAAATGAACATGGACGTGGATAATTCAGAGTTGATGCGTGCCTCGCTGCGCAGATGTTTCAATGTGCGTACATGGCCCGCCGTGGTCACCGTTATTCAAATTCGCTTTTATCAATTTTTCGTGGGGTCCCGTTGAGATGACTAGCGGTTCCACGACTGTATTTGGTGTCGGATTTTCTTGTCCGTCAATTGGGGCCCGAGCAGAGGCTTACTTTCAGAGTTAGGCATAGGTTCACACTAAGTGTGTTCTCATAGGGGTGAGTGCAGCCTTCGCTAAGCCTAACCCTGAAAGTAAACCCCCTGGTCGGGCCCCAATTGACCCCGGGCCCCATATTGTAGGAGAATTGTCGGTTTTGCTGCAATGCATGTCCATTATGGTGTTGATGCTGGACAAGTCAAGCTTTCCAGTTTTTTTAGAATCTGTTTGTTTCCTCCTTCTAACGAACTCGCAATCAGCTCGTGTAGGCTTGTCGTGGAGGTGAAACATTTCATCCACTTGGTGGACGGTGATTTGTAAAGTAAATCACCGATGAATGTTTCGCACATGGGCACGAAACTAGTAGAGTGTGTTCGGTATTGCGGGTAAAGGCAAACCAGCCGAGCTTTGTAGTGCTAGGCCATACCGTATCACCCTGAATTTCAAGTCCCAGAAATGGCTAGGTATTACTGCAGCCACGCTGTGCAAGTTTGTTTGTGACGCCAGCGTGCTAAAT
This sequence comes from Rhynchonema sp. JSB1_4, assembly GCA_030248065.1. Lineage (NCBI taxonomy): Eukaryota > Metazoa > Nematoda > Chromadorea > Monhysterida > Xyalidae > Rhynchonema > Rhynchonema sp. JSB1_4. Next base: position 26,936 of record JASAMV010008712.1, read on the forward strand.
GTTTCATGATATTGGCGCTCGAGGCGTGGCTACAGTAACCCAAACCATTTTTTGGGGCTTGAAACTCAGGGTGATACGGTGCGGTCTATGTAGCACTGCAAAGCCAGGCTGGTTTTCCTTTAAAGGGGAAATTGCACATTCCTAATCGCCTTTCAAGTTTTACAAGCGTTTAGACAGCAATGTGGGCATCACAAAAATCAAATAATTTGGTACAAACTCTCAAACATGTACCCAGGAGATTCCATTTAAAGGGCTCGGGACATAACCGTAGGAAGGGTAGCAGGGCATAGTGTTATACACCGTTGGAAAGCACTCTGACAGCGTATGTCGCGCACAAGCTTTAAGCTCCTTGGAGATTCGCTATCTCTTGGTGGAGCGACTTTTCGTTCCAGAAAAAAGTGAATTTTTTCACAACTTGGAAAGACCGGTGCAGAAACCACAAATCAGCTGGACGTCAAGTAACGCATGGATACGATTACAAAAGTTTCTGGATAACTTATCATCACAACATCAGTCGCTCAAAGCATTGCTTCTCTCGGTGAGGGTGCGAAACGTTCCAAAAATCGGCCACATTTTTCGAGGGCACAAGTTTGTCCCTAAATTTCGAGGCCGCGCTTTGCGTTCCAGAAATGAAAGTGCAACACAAAAATAGAGCTTCGTCGAAAGTAGCAGAAAATAAGGTTTTTAGATTTGGAACCCCTTATGCAGCGGCGTGACAGGCCGAAAAAGACCCAAAAATTGCCCCAAAAATGTACAGTCGCATTCATTGGCGGAAATGTGATGTAAATAGGCCACGTATTGCATCGCATTTGAAAGGAAAATGCCAGATAAACGCACAGTCCAACAACCTAGATGATTTTGAAGACTTCAAACTCGATGGACCTACTGTTGCAGCCTTGCAAACCTGAATACGATATTCGGCTATAAGTCGTTTCTGTTAAGAACTATTTCACATCTGATAGCACCAAACGATGTAGCTCTGAAATAGCTATCGAACGATATATGACATGCCCATACTATCTCATACTATGGACAAGAAACGGTCAAAATTCCGAAATCGCACATGGTGGCGTGACGGTTCATTCCAGAATCTGCAAAAAAGCAATTTTTTCACCTGTGCTCCCAAGCGTTAGAATTTTTTGGGACTTGTCATATATCGTTCGAAAGCTACTCTGGAGATACATTCTTTGGAGCTATCACATTTGCAATAGCTATCAACAATTAGCACTTATAGCTGAATACCGTACTCAGATTACTATGGCTGCCGCGAGAGATTTGAAGACCTTGGGGTCTTCGGACCTTGATAGGTTGCTAAACCAGACTTTTCTCTCGATTTTTTGTTGCGAATGCGATACAATCTGTGGCCTTTTTGGGCCACAATTCTGGCGATAAATGTAACCATCTGGCTTAATGGTAATTCAATGGATTTTTAGGCCTGTCACGGAGCTAGCCATGAGTTTCAAAATTTAAAAACCTTATTTTCTGGTACTTTCGACAATGCTCTATTTTCCCATTGCATTTCTATTTCTGCAGCGCAAAGCACGGCCTCAAAATTTAGGGACAAACTTGTGTTCTCGAAAAATATGGCCGATTTTGGGAACGTTTCGCCCCCTCACCGAGTGAAGCAATGGTTTGAGCGACTGAAGTTGTGGTGACAAGTTATCCAGAAGCTGTTGTAATTATGTCCACGTGTTACGTGAACCGCAGCTCATTTGGGGTTTCTGCAGCGGTGGTTACAAGTTGTGAAAAAATTCACTTTTTTCTGGAACGAAAAGTCCCTCTACCGAGAGATAGCGAATCTTCAAGGAGCTTAAAACTTGTGTGTAACATAGGCTTTCAGAATGTTTTCCAACGGTATATACCAATATGCCCTGCCACCCTTCCTTCGGTTATGTCCCGAGCCCTTTAAGACAAGTCACTGGGAACAAAATTCGGCGCGGACCGGCCGAATTTCTACCTGCGCATTCAGGCTGATCAAAAGGCTGTCAAGGCGACAGAATGTTTCGCACGATTCTTGAAACTCACTAACTATAGAATTTCGCTTTTCTTTATATTTCGAATTTCGACGAATTGTTCCAGCGTGTCTGCTAAATGTTTCATGCTCTGCTTGTCACGCTGGAACAATTCGTCGAAATTCGAAATATTAAGAAACGCGAAATTCTGTAGTTAGTGAGTTTCAAGAATCGTGCGAAACATTCTGTCGCCTTGACAGCTTTTTGATCAGGCAGTTTGCCTGAATGCGCAGGTGGAAATTCGGCCGGTCCGCGCCGAATTTTCTTCCCGATTGTTCCCTTTAAACTGCTTCTTCTGGGTACATGTTTGAGAGTTTGTACCAAGTGATTTGACTTTCATGATGCCCACACGACTATCTAAACACTTGTAGGGTTTGAAAGGCGGTTAGGAATGTGCAATTTCCCCTTTAAGGCGCGGCCATGCAAACGCGGGCGCGAGTCGCGGGTCAGAAAAATATTCTATGCCCAAGGCCCGCCCCGCGTTTGCATGACCGCACTTACGGGTTGCGGTTTGCGGGTCACTTGAAACATTTATTTGACTGCAAACACACAAAAATGAACCAATCAGCGTCGAGCCAACGTCGCAGACGTGCCGTAGCACAGTCTGCGACCCGCGGTTGCATGGCCGCGCCCTTACGTAAAATTGATACAAAATTGTGAGCCACACATTTCAGAGCCAATCATCTCTTGTGTGGTCCTTTTCAGATGAAGTCATGTGCCACATTAATTCATTTCTTATTTGTAGCTTGCCAATGAATTCCAACTTTGCAACTGGACCCCACCATGTGCACCACCACAACCGATCAAATACAAACGTCAACATCCCGTCAGGAAGTCATCGATTGCGATACATCAGCGAGCTCGTCGCATTGTCGCTAAGTACTGCTGTAAGACACGTAAGATTATGGCAATGCAAAACGGTGTGAAATAAAGTGTAAATATATGCAGTATTTCTTTTTGAAAACTGGTAGAAAATTATTGTGCTTTATCGGCCTTTCTGCCGTGGTTGGTTTTTCTAGAATATGTTTGATATGTATCTCAAACCGATTACATTCTGTGCACTTTCTCGATTTTGATTTGTTTTTTTTGGAATAAAAATGCAGCATTACTGAATACATTGAAAGTTGTATGATTGTCAACTGTTTTGACGCAGGGAAGGCTATCTACATGCCTCGTACATTCGTATATTCTTCACGGCACGGGCGCGGAGCTGAAGCCGTAGGCACGGGTTCCGTCTAGTGCACTCCTAAATTAATAATTTAGTCTGCAGCATTATATTTTTTCAAATCAGGTGATTTTCTAGCCGCACACGCAAAGCTGCCAAAAGCCAAACGATCCACAAATTACAGCTTCATTACCACCAAAATTTCTCGTTCTGCTTCTCTGCTCTGCACTTGGGTTCGTCGCTTAATCACCGCTCTCATCAAATTCCCATCTCTCTTCATTCTCCTTTGTTTGCGCAACACGTGTCTTTCCAACCCCCTCTGTGTACCATGTGGTCGGCGTCTACGCCGTTGTTCTGTCATCTATGTGCCGCACCATGTTTGTCCGTCGAACATCTACGTGAACATTTGTGTCAAGCACATTTGCTGTATCAACCGTACAGGCACGTTTGACGGGGGGGGTGTCTTTTTTCGTTTCTTTGAAACGTGCAATGGACAGGGTGTATGCTGCATTCTTACTGATGTGACATGCAAGGTTTTGATACTTAGGGTGGCATTTTCGAAACGGTGTAAAGTTCGGTGATTCGTAGCTCGGTAGCTTCGCCGCTCAGCGCAGACGGCGTTTCGCCTTTTCTTCAAGCGTGCGTTGTTTGCATCTTCTTTCTCACGTCTTGTCTGTACCTCTTGCAGCTGTTGGATTGTCCTGCATTCCGTCAATTTTGCCCCTGACAGCATAAATCACCTCCTCGAAATTCATACATATCGTTAAACGCTGCCCCCGCCCCTTCCTGCCGTCCCCGCGCGTCTCTGCTCTCGCGCTGTTCGCTTACGCCCCCTCCACCCCTATTTAAAGGACTCGGGACATAACCGAAGGAAGGGTGGCAGGGCATATTGGTATATACCGTTGGAAAACATTCTGACAGCCTATGTTACACACAAGTTTTAAGCTCCTTGGAGATTCGCTATCTCTCGGTAGAGGGACTTTTCGTTCCAGAAAAAAGTGAATTTTTTCACAACTTGGAACCACCGGTGCAGAAACCCCAAATGAGCTGCGGTTCACGTAACACGTGGACATAATTACAACAGCTTCTGGATAACTTGTCACCACAACTTCAGTCGCTCAAACCATTGCTTCACTCGGTGAGGGGGCGAAACGTTCCAAAAATCGGCCATATTTTTCGAGAACACAAGTTTGTCCCTAAATTTTGAGGCCGTGCTTTGCGCTGCAGAAATAGAAATGCAATGGGAAAATAGAGCATTGTCGAAAGTACCAGAAAATAAGGTTTTTAAATTTTGAAACTCATGGCTAGCTCCGTGACAGGCCTAAAAATCCATTGAATTACCATTAAGCCAGATGGTTACATTTATCGCCAGAATTGTGGCACAAAAAGGCCACAGATTGTATCGCATTCGCAACAAAAAATCGAGAGAAACGTCTGGTTTAGCAACCTATCAAAGTCCGAAGACCCCAAGGTCTACAAATCTCTCGGGGCAGCCATAGTAATCTGAATACGACATTGAGCTATACAAATGCTCATTGTTGATAGCTATTGCAAATGTGATAGCAGCACCAAAGAATGTATCTCCAGAGTAGCTTTTGAACAATATATGACAAGCCCCAAAAAAATTCTAACGCTTGGGAGCACAGGTTAAAAAATTGCTTTTTTGCAGATTCTGGAATGAACCGTCACGTCACCGTGTGCGATTTCGGAATTTTGACCGTTTCTTGTCCATAGTATGAGATAGTATGTGCATGTCATATATCGTTCGATAGCTATTTCAGGGCTACATCGTTTGGTGCTATCAGATGTGAAATAGTTCTCAACAGAAACGACTTATAGCCGAATATCGTATTCAGGTTTGCATGGCTGCAACAGTAGGTCCATCGAGTTTGAAGTCTTCAAAATCATCTAAGTTGTTGGACTGTGCGTTTATCTGACATTTTCCTTTCAAATGCGATGCAATACGTGGCCTATTTACATCACATTTCCGCCAATAAATGCGACTATATAGTTTTGGGGCAATTTTTGGGTCTTTTTCGGCCTGTCACGCCGCTGCATAAGGGCTTCCAAATCTAAAAACCTTATTTTCTGGTACTTTCGGCGAAGGTCTGTTTTTCTGTTGCACTTTCATTTCTGGAACGCAAAGCGCGGCCTCGAAATTTAGGGACAAACTTGTGCTCTCGAAAAATGTGGCCGATTTTTGGAACGTTTCGCACCCTCACCGAGTGAAGCAATGCTTTGAGCGACTGATGTTGTGATGATAAGTTATCCAGAAGCTTTTGTAATCCTATCCATGCGTTACTTGACGTCCAGCTGATTTGTGGTTTCTGCACCGGTCGTTCCAAGTTGTGAAAAAATTCACTTTTTTCTGGAACGAAAAGTCGCTCCACCAAGAGATAGCGAATCTCCAAGGAGCTTAAAGCTTGTGCGCGACATATGCTGTCAGAGTGCTTTCCAACGGTGTATAACACTATGCCCTGCTACCCTTCCTACGGTTATGTCCCGAGCCCTTTAATCGCACTCCTGATACAATCATTATATTCTGATCTCAAGAAATTTAGCTATGTAAAACTTAACTTGCATGTTACCCACGATTTGTCCCACCCCCAATTACCAACCAAAAACACACCACACACACCCCAAACCTGCAACAAAGTATAGCAGAAGGTAATGTATGTGCGCCTTCCATGTCCAGCTATCCATCAGATTGGCAGCACCCCCCCCACACACAAAACCCCCACTACACCTCACACAATTTTGTTATTTCGTACCGCACATAGCTCCCCACCCCACCCCCCGCTCAGAATTTTTTTCCCAAGGTTGCCCAGAGCCCCCCCCCCCAAAAAACACGATGACACCCCTCCAAAAACCAATCGTAATCTCCCGGAATAGTGCGCTAGTGCAGTTTGTACTTCGTTTTACGAACCCCCCCCACCCCAACAAAAAAATTACCCCCCCAACATAGAAATTTTTTCCTACCAGCGCAACAATGTGATAACGAAGCGGAAACCCCACACCCCCTATTATTTTACAACCAAAAAAAAACAACCCCAACAACACCACCCAAAAAAACCAAAAAAACAAATTTTTAAAAAAACTGGAAACCTTAAATTTTTCACAATCAAACTTCACTACCAACACCCCAACATAAAGCGCAGCAACACCCCCCCCACGACTGACTTGTTCGTTCAACAACCCCACAAAAAAACAAAAACCCTTATTGCATTGCTTTCGTACATACAAACACCCACCCACCCCCCCCGCAGTATTATTTTGTCTGCGTATATGCCACGATTATTTCCGGATTGCCTGGGTGTATGCTTAGCCCACTTAAAGTCTATTTGCATTCCGACAATTCCCCACCCACTGCCTCCCCCACCCTTCCCATATATCATGCGACCGCGTTGTAGAATGTTTGCCAAAACCTACTCTAAATCCCCAACCCGCAATAAAACTTAATTAATAGCCTATCCTACGGCTCTATTCAAAGCAACCATCACAGGCCTGTGACATTATATGTAGAGGAATGACAACTCGAAAATTATTTTTCCTTCAATGCGTATCCAGATGAAATTTTTTATCTTGTCCGATTTCCATCTGAAATCGTTGGGTTGTCTTGCATGAGCAAGTGGATAGGACTATAATTGAGTTACATGAGAGTGTCGAGTCGAGTGAGGCGAAATTGCGTCGAGTATTGAGCCTTGCAGTAATTGCCTGTTCCAACGACATGTTCCTCCGTTGGCTTTGCGCGTTCCTGTCCCGTGCTGCACAACAAAAGCGCGTGCTGACACCACCAATTGGTGCATGCAATGCCTTGTGCGTGATTGTCCGCAATAAACATTAAAAACTACCCAACTTCTCCTAAGTTATTCAGTCGGTACATCTTTTACACACACAAAAATTCGTTCATTTTCTACTAAACTTCAAACATGTACCGATGGAGATCATAAATAATATTCAACCCAACCAAAAAAAAACAAAAAAAACAAAAAAAAAAAAAAAAAAAAAAAAAAAAAAAAAAAAAAAACTCCGTTAAAGGGCTCGGGACATAACCGTAGGAAGGGTAGCAGGGCATAGTGTTATACACCGTTGGAAAGCACTCTGACAGCATATGTCGCGCACAAGCTTTAAGCTCCTTGGAGATTCGCTATCTCTTGGTGGAGCGACTTTTCGTTCCAGAAAAAAGTGAATTTTTTCACAACTTGGAACGACCGGTGCAGAAACCACAAATCAGCTGGACGTCAAGTAACGCATGGATAGGATTACAAAAGCTTCTGGATAACTTATCATCACAACATCAGTCGCTCAAAGCATTGCTTCACTCGGTGAGGGTGCGAAACGTTCCAAAAATCGGCCACATTTTTCGAGAGCACAAGTTTGTCCCTAAATTTCGAGGCCGCGCTTTGCGTTCCAGAAATGAAAGTGCAACAGAAAAATAGAGCTTCGTCGAAAGTACCAGAAAATAAGGTTTTTAGATTTGGAAACCCTTATGCAGCGGCGTGACAGGCCGAAAAAGACCCAAAAATTGCCCCAAAACTGTATAGTCGCATTCATTGGCGGAAATGTGATGTAAATAGGCCACGTATTGCATCGCATTTGAAAGGAAACTGTCAGATAAACGCACAGTCCACCAACTTAGATGATTTTGAAGACTTCAAACTCGATGGACCTACTGCTGCGGCCATGCAAACCTGAATACGATATTCGGCTATAAGTCGTTTCTGTTAAGAACTATTTCACATCTGATAGCACCAAACGATGTAGCCATGAAATAGCTATCGAACGATATATGACATGCCCATACTATCTAATACTATGGGCAAGAAACGGTCAAAATTCCGAAATCGCACACGGTGACGTGACGGTTCATTCCAGAATCTGCAAAAAAGCAATTTTTTAACCTGTGCTCCCAAGCGTTAGAATTTTTTGGGGCTTGTCATATATCGCTCGAAAGCTACTCTGGAGATACATTCTTTGGTGCTATCACATTTGCAATAGCTATCAACAATGAGCACTTATAGCTGAATATCGTATTCAGATTACTATGGCTGCCCCGAGAGATTTGTAGACCTTGGAGTCTTCGGACCTTGATAGGTTGCTAAACCAGACTTTTATCTCGATTTTTTGTTTCGAATGCGATACAATCTGTGGCCTTTTTGTGCCACAATTCTGGCGATAAATGTAACCATCTGGCTTAATGGTAATTCAATGGATTTTTAGGCCTGTCACGGAGCTAGCCATGAGTTTCAAAATTTAAAAACCTTATTTTCTGGTACTTTCGACAATGCTCTATTTTCCCATTGCATTTCTATTTCTGCAGCGCAAAGCACGGCCTCAAAATTTAGGGACAAACTTGTGTTCTCGAAAAATATGGCCGATTTTTGGAACGTTTCGCCCCCTCACCGAGTGAAGCAATGGTTTGAGCGACTGAAGTTGTGGTGACAAGTTATCCAGAAGCTGTTGTAATTATGTCCACGTGTTACGTGAACCGCAGCTCATTTGGGGTTTCTGCACCGGTGGTTCCAAGTTGTGAAAAAATTCACTTTTTTCTGGAACGAAAAGTCCCTCTACCGAGAGATAGCGAATCTTAAAGGAGCTTAAAACTTGTGTGTAACATAGGCTTTCAGAATGGTTTCCAACGGTATATACCAATATGCCCTGCCACCCTTCCTTCGGTTATGTCCCGAGCCCTTTAAGAGATCGGGGGAAAAAAATTGGGCGGGACGAGGGCGAATTTTGCCTGGGCATTAGGGGAAAAGAAAAGGGGAAGGGGACAGAAGGATGGTCGAACGAACAACAACTAACTAAATAACTTTCTTTTCTTTTTTATGGAATTCACGAATGTTCCAGCGTGTCTCTAAATGTTCATGCTCTGCTTGTCACGCTGGAAGGATAGTAGAAATAGGAAAAAAAAGGGGAAATCAAATTAGGAGGAGAATAGAACCTAGGGCCCCTCTCCCTTTGGCAGTTCCCTGTGCGCGAGTCGCACGAGCGGGCACGCCGGGACCGCCCCCCTCCCATTCCCCCTTGTTCCCTCCTTCTTCCCTGTCTGGTGAGATCATGATGCCCACACGACTGTCTAAACACTTGTAGCGTTTGAAAGGCGATTAGGAATGTGCAATTTCCCCTTTAAGGCGCGGCCATGCAAACGCGGGCGCGAGTCGCCGGTCAGAAAAATATTCCATGCCCAAGGCCCGCCCCGCGTTTGCATGACCGCACTTACGGGTTGCGGTTTGCGGGTCACTTGAAACATTTATTTGACTGCAAACACACAAAAATAAACCAATCAGCGTCGAGCCAACGTCGCAGACGTGCCGTAGCACAGTCTGCGACCCGCGGTTGCATGGCCGCGCCCTTACGTAAAATTGATACAAAATTGTGAGCCACACATTTCAGAGCCAATCATCTCTTGTGTGGTCCTTTTCAGATGAAGTCATGTGCCACATTAATTCATTTCTTATTTGTAGCTTGCCAATGAATTCCAACTTTGCAACTGGACCCCACCATGTGCACCACCACAACCGATCAAATACAAACGTCAACATCCCGTCGGGAAGTCATCGATTGTGAAACATCAGCGAGCTCGTCGCATTGTTGCTAAGTACTGCTGTAAAGACACGTAAGATTATGGCAATGCAAAACGGTGTGAAATAAAGTGTAAATATATACAGTATTTCTTTTTGAAAACTGGTAGAAAATTATTGTGCTTTGTCGGCCTTTCTGCCGTGGTTGGTTTTTCTGGAATATGTTTGATATGTATCTCAAACCGATTACATTCTGTGCACTTTCTCGATTTTGATTTTTTTTCGAATAAAAATGCAGCATTACTGAATACATTGAAAGTTGTATGATTGTCAACTGTTTTGACGCAGGGAAGGCTATCTACATGCCTCATACATTCGTATATTCTTCACGGCACGGGCGCGGAGCTGAAGCCGGGCCGTAGACACGGGTTCCGTCTAGTGCACTCCTAAATTAATGGTTTAGTCTGCAGCATTATATTTTTTAAATCAGGTGGTTTTCTAGCCGCACACGCAACGCTGCCAAAAGCCAAACGATCCACAAATTACAGCTTCATTACCACCAAAATTTCTCGTTCTGCTTCTCTGCTCTGCACTTGGGTTCGTCGCTAATAAATGCACCGCTCTCATCAAAATTACCCATCTGCTCTGGTCAATTCATGACCATTTGTTTGCGCAACACGTGTCTTTCCAACCCCCTCTGTGTACCATGTGGTCGGCATCAACGCCGTTGTTCTGCCATCTATGTGCCGCACCATGTTTGTCCGTCGAACATCTACGTGAACATTTGTGTCAAGCACATTTGCTGTATCAACCGTACAGGCACGTTTGACGGGGGGTGTCTTTTTTTCGTTTCTTTGAAACGTGCAATGGACAGGGTGTATGCTGCATTCTTACTGATGTGACATTCAAGGTTTTGATACTTAGGGTGGCATTTTCGAAACGGTGTAAAGGTCGGTGGCAAGCTCGGTGTGAGAAAGTTCAGTGTAAGCTCGGCGTAAGCTTGAAACATTGCACGCTGAGCAAGCTGCAGGCGTGCGTTTCTAAACGAAAGGTCAACTTTGAATTTCGTTTACTACTGTGCAAGCGTAAAGCGTTTGTTTGCAATCTGGTTCATTTAAGCTGGTTGCACAAACGTCTTAAAGGAATACTTGTAAGTTACCTGACATTTCGCCGCAAGGCTGTTGAGAAATTGAACCTTCATTGACGGCGGTGCCAAAAATTTTGACGTCACTAACTGTTCGCAGCACAAAATCAAAACAGCTCCATTTAACGAAATTCATACATATCGTTTAAAAACGCTTGTGTAACCAGCCTAAACAAACAATATTGCAAACAAACGCTTTACGCTTGCACAGTAAACCGTCAAAGTTGACCTTTCGTTTAGAAACGCGCGTCTGCTGCTTGCTCAGCGTGCAATGTTTCAAGCTTACGCCAAGCTTACACTAAACTTTCTCACACCGAGCTTTCCATCGACCTTTACACCCAACTGACCTTTGCACCGTTTCGAAAATATCACCCTTAGAGCCATTGCCATGGTTAGTTGACGTGCTTTTGTGTCATATATCCCAATTTTCCAGTTTCTAAAGCCCATCTTGTTCCTTGAACGGCCGAAATGCCGAAACTAATTGGATAAAGTATAATGTTTTGAAAATATAGTCCAGCTGTCAATAACACATAAAACACTCCGAATAAAACTATTAAGTGTGTTGGTGTTCTCTTGTTCCAATGGATCGTGTTCGTGTTTTTCAGATGTACAATTTGCGACACTAAAGCACCGACCAACCGAATGATGCAGGAGCACGTGCATGAATCGCATCTGGGATTGAGGCCACTGGTTAGCCCTGTATGTAATAATCTACGTGCTTTTCGGTCAGTTCAACCACTGCTCGTGGATGTCATTGCACGATTGTGGCACCCAAAATAAAGCCTAAAGCCAAACCACTTGTTTCAGGTGCTACACCAACCCGACCGGAAAATCGCAGCCAATCTGAACCTGGCCATGCGCTATTTGCGCAAATATTTGAGTCTGATTGGTGGCCCCAATTCTGTTGCAACGATGAAACAACCATCCGTATCTTCGACTGGGGGTGTCAAGGCTGAAGAACCACCTGCGGAACCGGAAGTGTCTCATTGTGAAACATCAACAACGGCCATCGAAATGGTCTGGGAAATGCCTTCACTCGCTGATGGTTAGACGGCATTTTGGAAGTCGTATTGGGCAGTGTCACTGTTTGCTGGAATACGGTGGTTAGGTTTGAAACTAACAAAACTCACTGCTGTTACATTATTGCCTTTGACTTGGTATAAAAATGTTTTCAAATAATATACCCATCCATGAAACTTCAGCCAGCTCTCCATCAGCGTCTGTGCGTAACACGCCTGTGTGCTGTACAGCCAGTGCGCAACTGGATAGCTGATGCTTCACAATAGTGTGGATGTGGACTGAGTAAAGATATTTTATGCCAAGTCAAGTCAACTCACTCCGACCCAGGGTGCCATCAAAGTGCACGTCTGCGAATGTATTGTTTATGTCAGTGCCGCTTGTTCCAAAGTGTTTGTTTGAATCTTGCTTAGCTTCGTTGCACCACCCACAGCAGATAACCATTAGATGGGCAACCAGCTATAGTAAATTTCCAAATTCGCTGCCGCACAGTAAAGTACGCCACATAGTTAATGTCAAGTTATAAACCCGAACGCTAACCATGCGCGGTTCTGAAACATTGCGCGCAGCTGCCTGGCTGGATGGCAAGCTGCGTGTGAGTTGGCTGTCCGAATGTTTCACAAGTTGACTTTCGGGTTTAGAACCTGACATTAACTATGACGTGCTATAATGTGCGGCAGCGAATTTGGAAATTTACTATACCAAGTCTGTATTAGTTGCTGCAGTCCTTTGTATTCTCATTGCAAATGTAACAAAATAAGCACGAACTCCTTTCAGATGCTTTGTGGTCAACTGTAAAATTGGAGGCAACCGGCGACTCGGAGCTCCGCGATCCTCCGTCATCCGTTGACTACAGCCACACGCCGAATGTTCAACAGCCGATGTGAGCGTTGCCTCTCTTCGTCATCATCATTTTTAACCAGCTAACCTGTTTTTCGTATCATACTTACTAGAGTTTGATATTACAATCGAATCAAATAATCAGGGCAAATAATACCTAAATGGATTGCAGGAAATTCCGGTACGATAATCGACAGCTGAGCACGTATTGCACTGGCTGCAACGCGATCGCATACCGAACGCAGTCGTTTCTCAAGTTGAGCAAACGCACACGCCGTTCTCTGCCGGTGGGACGCTCCAAATTGCTTCAATTGATTAAACACGTCAAACAGTTGAGTGGCATGCATCTGTGTAGCTGGCTGATGTTTCATTTGTGTGTTATATCGCCCACTTGGGTTAAAATGGAATTGATCGTGTGGCACCTGGGAGCCAAGAGTTATGGGAGCCGATTCATGCGTGCTTTGTTGTGGCTGTGCTGCACTTGACAAAGTTTGGTATAACGCCTTGATAACTGGCGGGTTATCGCGCCTTTATCATTACCCGGTCGCCCAATAAGTTGGGTGGGGCATCTCAGTGTTTTTGGGGTCTGTGCGCTTCGTCTCAGTGATGTGGATCCGGAAACAAAACAAAGGGGCAGACGCCATGGGAGCCGAAACCCGCCAGTGATCAAACGCGTTGTGCCTGTGCGTGCCAGCTGGGAGCACCACACCAGAAAAAAAAAAAGCCAAAAAAAAACAAAAAAAAAGACAAAAAAAAAAACCGCCCCCCCCCCAAACCCCCCGCCCGCCCCCCCCCCCCCCAACCCCCCCCCCCCCCCAGACCGCGCCGCCACCCAAAAAAAACACCAAAAAAAAAACAAAAAAAAAAAAAAAAAAAAAAAACAAACAAACCACCACGACCTTTGAGTTTATTCAAATTCAAGTCTGGAGCGATCACTGATCACGGGCGCACTGAGTGTTGTGTTTGTGAATGTTGTTCATTTTCGGACCTGCTTACATTTTGAAAACTACCTTCGATATCCAACTTGCGTTTAAAAACAAAAAGCACGGTGTTTGTCTTCGTCAGATATCATCTGCCCGCCGATGCAGTGTTCTTGTCCGAATCTGCACTTCAAGACATGACGTTTCAACTATTTGAAGTGGAACCGAACTCGATACCTACTCCGGTTTGTATGTTGTGTATCGAACTTTGCGTGCTGATGTTTCGTTTGTAAACTACCGGAGAATGCCAAATAAACCCCTGGGGGCTTATTTTGATACACTTCTGATTTGAAATTTAAAAAGATGAAGAAATTTCCGAAATAAGCCCCGACTAACTTATGAAACAGTGCAGAAGATGGCCCTAGAAAGTTCCGAATTAGCGCCCAGGGGCTTATTTCGGGACGGTGGACTATTTCGCATTCTTCGGTACTTTGACGAGCTTGATGATTTTTATGTGATGTACCCACCTTTTTTACAGCCGATTCCACAAACAACCGGGAATGACGTGTACTCCGAGACTTGGTGTCAACGCGGCTGCAGTCGACCGGTGAAAATCAACGGACCGATACAATTCGTCGTCTCCCGACTCAAAAAACACATAAAATAGTTGGTTTATTTTTTGGCACTATTTTGTCGCATCAAATCGTTGTGTTCACTGTTCGGGAAAACTGTCTGCGCTTCATTCTGTTTTCCATCCCTACCCGACATCTGGAGGCACCCGACACCTACACTTTTTTGGGACCCGACAGTCGACATCCCTCTAACTCTAATCTGGTCAATTAGGGCTCCACCAGATAGACCCGAAACCCGAAACATAAATTTTTTCTATGTCCATGTTTCGGGTTTTGAAAAAAACCCGAAACACAAAGCATGATAATCGAAAATGTTTTGGTCTTGCCACTTGTAGCCGACTTGTACAATTTATACAGTCAGTCGAGAGGTCGCGATTATCATGCTTCGTGTTTCGGTTTTTTTTAAAAACCCGAAACCCGAAACATGGACATCGAAAAAATTTATGTTTCGGGTTTCGGGTCTATCTGGTGGAGCCCTTAGTGATTTGTGATTCTGGTCATGATAATTGATAATCAAGCCGAAGCAAGCCTATTCAAAAGGTCGACCTTACGGTGGCTTTCTTGACAACAAAGCTGACTAATTGATGATGCCCTGGTGCACTCACTGAGGTGCCTAAATCGATCAATATTTGTTGCAGCAATCATTTTCCGTCACGATTTGGCAGATACGAGTGCACCGTCGAGGGTTGTGGTCGACGTTTTTTCCTGCCTTCGTACATAAATGAGCATTGTCGCACTGTACATGGACGAGCCGGTGGATGTTTCATTCGAGAAATAGAAATGAACATGGACGTGGATAATTCAGAGTTGATGCGTGCCTCGCTGCGCAGATGTTTCAAGGTGCATGTCGTTTTGATTGTTTCGTTTTATGAGTGTTCCGGTTTACAGTTTCTTTTAGAATTTGTTTGTTTCGAATTCAACGTCACTCACATGAACAATCGCCCTGTGTTTAGTCACTTGTATTGATACACACGTGGCAACTGTGAAACAATTCATCCGCTTGGTCCGTAGATAATCTGAGGAAACATAAAACGCCGATAAATGTTTCGCACATGAGTATAGTAGGTATTGGTCGCACAATGACCATATAAGAATTCATCAAATCAATCCTGATTTTCACGTTCAGTCAGTCTTAACCACTGTGCTATTTGTGATTCTCACAAAACATTTTCACCTGAAAATAATCCAACAGATCAACCACGTTGCCGCAGGTCTGAAACATTCTCTTTACTACATGCTTTGTGTGCGATCACGCAACGCAACGTCACCACCCCGTCACTTTCCCTCTTTACGATTCGGGAAAAAATTTGACCAATTCTTATAAAGTCATTGTGCAACCAATACAAGCTCGTGTTCCATATTGTGGGTTGCGTCATGGGGTGGCATTTTCGAAACGGTGTAAAGCTCAGTTGGGTGTAAAGGTCGGTGTAAACTCGGTCGGTGTCAGCTCGGTGTAAACATGAAACATTCCACGTTAACAGCAGGCAATGTTTCATGTTTACACCGAGCTGACACCGACCGAGCTTTCGATTGAGCTTACACCTACCTTTACACCCAACTCACCTTTACACCGTTTCGAAAATATCACCCATGATTGGGAGCTTCACATCTGAGAACCGTTCATGCTCCATGCATGACCAATCTCTTGTGGTTCTTTTCAGCTGATGTTGGACTCATACCCACAGTTATTCATTTGTTATTTGGTTGGTTGGTTTGTTGCCAACATTCGGTAGTCGTGGTCGCGTTATGGACTGAAAAGATGTCCGACAGATCTTCTGCGCATTTGATCCGTCCGCGTCATTTGTTATTTCAGCTTAACGATGAATTCCAACTTTCCAACTGGACCCCACCATGTGCACCGCCACAACCGATCAAATACAAACGTCAACATCCCGTCGGGAAGTCATCGATTGTGAAACATCGGCGAGCTCGTCGCATTGTTGCTAACTATTGTGGGAAGTCAACCAAGCTGTCGACAATGCAAAACGGTGTAAAATAAAGTGTTTTCTGCAAAAAGGTGCACTCTCTTTTATTCTTGTGAGCGGGTGAACTCTGTTGTGTTCTGTCAGATCACAACATTGCAACTTGCAATATTGTAGTTCTGTGTCTTGACTTTGCTGTTTTTTTTTATTTGGTTCTGAAAATAAAAAACATTCATCGCCATTATGGGTGATATTTTTGAAACGGGTAAAGGTCAGTTGGGTGTAGGGGTCGGAGGAAGGCTCGGGTGAAAAGTTTGAGTTTAAGCTACAAACAGTGCACGCTGAGCAGGCACAGGCCGCTTTTCAAAACAAAGGTCATCTTCAGCCTCTGCCGGAGAAACTCTCTTTCGCACTTTTTGGGGTGTCAGGTTTTAAAAATATAAATCGTGACCTTTTAAGCCGTTAATCCGCGGGCATTAGGGCCATTTTTTTACCGCCTCAAGATTCATTTCTCAATAGCCCACGGGGGATGTCAGGCACTAAAAAATTCCCTTTAAACCTCCAACGCAAAAACACAAACAAAATCCACAAGCACGCAGAGTCAATCCTCTAGAAACGCGTGCTCTCCTCTCCCGCGTCATTTTCCACCCCGCCCCACCTTCCCTCCCCCGCCTCCTTCCCCCCCCCCACCCCCCCCCCCTTCCCCTAAAAAAATCCCTATGTTGCGCACGTTGACTATGTTTATAATCCGTAGCTGTCGATTCTGGACGCAGCGCGGGCAATAGCACAGTGGTTAAGAGTGACTGAACGTGAAAATCAGGATAGATTTGATGAATTCTTATATGGTCATTGTGCGACCAATACCCAAGGTTGGAAAAAAATTTTTAAACTAGTTTTAAAAAAAAAAATTTTTTTTAAAGTCTGAGATTCGGGGAAATTTTACCAAATTTGCCTAAAAAACGCAAAAAAATGCAACTTTAATTGACAAGTCACTTTTGTGACTTAGTTTGCATCACTTATGAAGGGTGTTTACGTCATTTCGGTGCGATCCAACAGTCTGTGCTTGTTATGGACCTATGAGTGCTGCTCTGTGGTATCAGACACAACAGTTTATGGTCGAACTAGCAAGATTCCCTCATAAACCACACAGAATTGAGAATATAAGCTGTACAAATACTTGTCGGGCAGCTGAATCAGTCGTATAGGACCGATCTGATGGGGTATGACATCGAAGTACCATGTAGGTACACGCATACTGTGTCCCATGTATCAGTGGTTTTTTAAAAAAAAAAATTTTTTTTTTTATTAAAAAAAAATTTTTTTTTAAAAAAAAAATTCGTTCCAAAAGTTAAAAAAAAAATTTTTTTTTTTATTATTTCAAAATTCGAAAATTTCTCTATTTTTGCTATCAAAAGGGCTATTTTTTGCATAAGAATTGCTACGTTAACATCACCCGACCCTACCATGGGTGTATTGGGTGCATTTTCACGTTCAGTGCACTCTTAACATACTGTGCACACACTCACATGGCCTCTCATAGATTACACAGTACAGGACTGGGGGGGCATGCTTTTCCTGCCAGAGCCGGAAGCATATTTGTGATTCTCACAAAACATTTTCAGTCTGTCACATATTTGCATTAATCGTGTACCAGCATAGATCCCCCACACCCCACGTTGCCGCAGTGTACGTGTGAACATTCTGCTTTACTCATACCATGTTTTGTGTGCGAATGCACACCACACGTTATGGAAGAACAACCGCAACGTTGCCCCGTCACTTTCCCTCTTTACGATTCAGGAAAAAAAGTTGACCAATTCTTATAAAGTCATTGTGCGACCAATACCAACCTAAACTCGGACAACGTGCATTGTGAGCTCAAACACTTTTTGCGGATTAGCGGGTCTCCAATTAGCTGACCCACTAATCCGCTTTTTCAATTTCCATTGTGAATGCAAAAGCGTGCGCGAAAAGCGGGCCCGCTAATCCGCAACCCGCTAATCCGCTGCATTGTGAATGCGTCCTTACCCGTTGGTATTGTACATGTGGGCGATGTCAAACATTTGTTGGTCATTTCTGGGGAGTGCCAGAAGAAACGTTGCCGATCGTTTGTAAGTTGACTGTCAAAATTTGGATGTTTTGTTCGCTTCGGTAGAAACAGTTTTGCATCAAAAAAACGACCATAACTCAGCAACTGTTCCACACCCACGTCCAGATTCATATAAAATAGTTGCCAGTCCAGGACTCTAGTCCATGTTATATGTTGTGTTTTACAGATGTTTCATGTACGATACGAAAGCATCGAGTGAACGATTGATGCAAATGCACGGTGATTATGAGCATTTGGGATTGAAACCAGTTGTTGGTCAGGTCATAATGTTCCTTGTACGTTGTGTTGTGCGCACATGCGTTATAATTCGGATTAAGTTCGCTCTCCGCAATCCGTTGGTGTTCAATATCAAGCCTAACGCAGTCTCTCCAATCCAACACAAAAAGAACTACACGTTGTTTATCCCCCGTGATGTACGAACCAGAGATAGGGGCATCGAAGCCTTACTCCAGCAGGCCTTGTGTCATTTGGAGAAATACGTGGATGTGATTGGCTCGAACCTTGCAACAACTTTGGGACAATCACCAACTACGGTGGTCAAGAGAGAACCGCTTATTGAATCAGACATGGCTCATCGTGAAACATCAGCCAGTCAGGCCGCTGGCATCGATTTGGACGAGCGACCGTCTAGGGTTGACAGTGATGGTTAGTGTGTTGCTTCAATTCTGTTCACTCGTTCGTCACGTTTCAATGGGCTGTGCGGAATATAGTCGATCCACGACTTGAGCGCCAATGTGTGCAGTCCATCACCCCAAGATCTATCTATCTAGTATTTCTGTGCGTGTGTGTTTCTGTGCCCAGTATGTTGGCGTGCATTGCACTGACGATGACCTGGTGCACCGTGCAAACAACCACAGACAGCAACCGAAGATCACAATCAAAGTGACTGCAACAAAATAATTCCCTTTTAGATGCAGTCTCCATGTCGAACCAAACGACAGTCAAATGCGAATCGATCCATGAGGAATTCTACGTTCCTCCACCCCTGGTTGAACGCAGCTCCATGCCAAATGCACCACAGGGTCAACAATCACAGAAACGGTCTTGTGACGCTCAAAAACCACCACAAGATCGTGGGCCAGGCCGTTGTGCTCTGTGCACTGTCAAAGTGGCACCCACTTACACACACGAATCGTCACAAACTAAACTAACAAATCTATCGTGACTAGGGCTCGCGCGGGAAATTTTTTTGAAGGACGGTAAAAGTTGGGGAAATTTCCCCTTTTCCCCAAGGGTCCAGGAATTCTTGCGGGAAATGGTAGTGTGGAACTGTGAAGGACGGGAAATGTCGCGGGACAAGGCCCATTTCCCGTGGGAAATGCGGGAGAACTGGAAATTTCCCTCGGGAAATGGTGATATTTCCCTTAAATTTCCCGCTGAAAATAGGAATTTCCCGTAAATTTTACGCGGAAAACAGATATTTCCCGTAAATTTGGTTTTTGGTTTGAGAAGTTGCAAACGCAATAGCAGGCCGCTGTAAGCGTTCCTTTGATGTTTTAAAATGTGGATGACAATTCCTGTTGATTGTTGATGTAAACTGGCAATGTGGGGACACTGTTTTATAAAACGTGGCTTGACAATTACGGTATCAGGGTCTGCCAGCAGCCCGATGCCAGCTCATTACCGTAATCGACATTGGTGTCGCCACGTTAATGACGTCATCCAAATGTCATCAAGCTCAATGCGACGTGAGTCTGGCAGATTTGGCGCTGCCGTTGAAACTGTTTATATTTTTAAGAAAATTTTTGTTCATCCTGTGGACTGAAAGTCTGCTAGCCAGCGCAACGTGTAGCGTGTGGCGTGCAAACCAGTGTGTGTCTGCACGGTTGCATGGGTATAAGTGCAACTTTGAGCCGCAGCCAGACCGCGTTCCCGTAGCTCAGTTTGTAGAGCAACTGGCTGTCCAGGCCTGGTGGCTGGGAGGTCGGAGGTTCGAGTCCTTCCGGGAGCATACGTTTGGTGTGGCGGCTCCGAGTTCACAAAAACCATTATAAGGCGCAGAACCTAATTTTCCTAGGTCAAGTACCTCGTTTAGTGTAAGTGCACCTCAGGCATTTTGTTTCCTGTACTATCTTCCCACACGAAAAGTCTGGACATCATATTGGCATTCTGGAAATCCATGAAAAAAATTCAAATGAAAAATTATTTTGCCAGCCCTGCTCCCATTTTGACGGTGGGCATCGCTATCAGCTTTGATTCTGACGAATGGTGGACTTGGGGGCCTTTCTGTGCATTTCAGCTGGTCACGAAACATACGATAAGACGATTATTTTTCAATGCTTCGGCCCGCGTAATTTTCTCTTGCACAAATACAGAACAGCATGGTAGATGTTCCAATCTTTTTCAAATTGGGACGAACGCAAACATAGGCGACAGTCTGAGAGCTTCAATTTTTTGTTAAAATTTTCCATCATTTTATACATTTCTATATTATTGAAAAGCTGACTCAGATTTGTGTGTCTGAAATAAACGAGACGAACATTCAGTCAACTCCGTGAATACCTAATCGGTATCCTACCGCCGCTGAATGCGAACGCCAGACGATAATACCTGACTTGACAATTACGGTATCAGGGTCTGCCAACTCATTACCGTAATCGATATTGTTGTCGCCACGTTAATGACGTAATCCAAATGTCATCAAGCTCAATGCGACGTGAATCTGGCAGATCTGGCGCTGCAGTTGAAAATGTTTATAGAAAGTTTTTGTTCATCCATTATAAGGCTCAAAAGCTAATTTTCTAAGGTCAAGTGCCTCGTTTAGTGTAAGTGCACCTCAGGCATTTTGTTTCTTGTACTATCTTCCCACGCGAAAAGTTTGCGCATCATATTGGCATTCCTGAAAGCTATGAAAAAAATTCTAATTAAAAATTATTTTTGTCAGCCCTGCTCCCATTCTAACGGTGGGCATCACAATCAGCTTTGATTCTGACGAATGGTGGACTTGGGAGGCTTTCTGTGCATTTCACCTGATCGCGAAACACACGATAAGACTATTATTTTTTAAACGTGTCGGCCTGCGTGCTTTTCTCTTGCACAAATACAGCACAGCATTGTAGATGTGCCAATTTTTTTTAAATTGGAACAAAAGCAAACATAGGCGACAGTCTGTGAGCTTCTATGTTTTTATAAATTTTTCCATCATTTTATACATTTAAGAAAATATTTGTCCATCCATTATAAGGCTCAAAAGCTAATTTTCCTAGGTCAAGTGCCTCGCTCAGTGTAAGTGCACCTCAGGCATTTTGTTTCTTGTACTATCTTCCCACACGAAAAGTTTGGACATCATATTGGCATTCCGGAAAAACATGAAAAAATTTCAAATAAAAACATATTTTTGCCAGCCTTGCTCCCAATCTAACGGTGCGCATCGCTATCAGCTTTGATTCTAACGAATGGTGGACTTGGGAGGCTTTCTGTGCATTTCACCTGGTCGCGAAACATACGATAAGAGATTATTTTTCAACGTGTCGGCCCGCGTCCCATTTTTGTCATGGCCTTTGTGTGAGAGCGGTTGCGCACGAAGATCTCTTTACAATGATCCAGCAAGTCGCATCATTTTATTCAGTGACGGTATTTATCATGATATCTATCATTTACGTATTTATCATTTTTTCAAAGAAAAGATTTCATCTGTACAATTGCAATCGAATTGTCGTTTTTAATGTTAACGACGATATTTATGTCATGTCAACTTGAAACAGGTTTTGATAAAATAAGTAGATACCGTATCAAATAACAGCACCTACTGTATGTATCAATAATTTTACGATATTCTCAAAGTGCTGACTTCAGATGCAAACGACAATCACGCCTTGCGGTTGTAACCCAAAAGAAATAGTCAATGCAGGTTGCTTACATCGAGAAAGTATGGGCCCTTCGGCAACGCAGCATGGCCACGAACAAAGTACTGTTTCTTGTGGTGAATAGGGGCCTTCATTGCCAATGGATTGCTGCGATCGGACTGCTCCTGCTTCACCTATAATGCCGTGTATTATATTGTTAGTGCGGTTATCAGTGTCGCAAGAAAAAGCTTCCAATTGCGATAACATTACATTGCTTGTCATCCCTTCGATAGTCGTATTGAATTGGGACTCGCTCATTGAGCCTAGTGATTGGCTTTTTCGTATGTCTTCATCGTCCGCAACCTTCAAATGGTTTACTTTCAGACCGACACTCTGCAGTGTTGTTTTAGAACCCAGAACTTGTGTGTACCTACATAAAGTTTGCTATTTCCGCGCGCTGACAGTGGTAATGCGGGCGGGAATTCGAACCTACCCGGTGTCAGGTTCCATGCCCTGTCTCATCCTCCGGCCGATAAGTTGCAGTGTGCACCATTAATCACAGAACACTGCGTGCGCAAAAAAACCGATATTTGTACGAGAAATCTTTAGTCTTTAATCTGAAAAATCTGTACCTATGTTGTGAGCGGGAACTGTTGGATTTAAAAAATAGAACTTCGGCCGCGAATTCTCACTTCGGGCTTCTGTTGTGCAATTCCGTTCACTTCAATGTTGCTTGGCAGGTCATGCTTTATTTCGTCACGTGTTTCTTGCGATATCTGCAGCCAATCTGTCGTGCACCAACGTTTGAAGCAGTCGGCTCCGGGGCTAAGCTGGGCACTTCATGGGTTCATTCATAAAACATGACCAACCTCCTTCTTGATCGCTCGTTGCTGGTTGAACGTGGATAGCGGCACTGATTCGGGTGTCTCCTGCAGCGCTTAAAACTGTCTTCAATTCGCTGAGTTCTGCATTTCGTGCATTCAGTGGGACACACAAGAGTCAATGAGCTTGTGGGAGCAAAGCAATGGCATTCTTTAATCCCTTTACATAGTTAACGATTCCGTGCACGAGCTCCACTGTGCTTATATAGCCTCTATGAAACATCACGGTTGGACGTGTGACTCACTGGCTGCCGCGTTTGTTGTCCACGGGTAGTTTCAGGTTGATGTTTCACCTTAGGTATGTAATCAGTGATCAAACAACTCGTGCATGTTTTGCGCTTGTGTGTAAAAGCAATAACAATGAAGCAACAAAAAGCTGTTTTTGGGGGTGTAAACGACCCTTTTTTGGGGGTGAATCGTCTACATACGGAAAGACTTTGCTGGAAATTTAGAAATACGTTTCACTTTCTGATCTTGCTCCACCGTAATCTGATTAACAGCGTACTTGCGGCGTTTGCCCGTTGCTTTCGCTCAAACGTAGCCAATTGAAAAGTACGTATTTTACATTGGCACTAACCTAACTTTTATAAATGACTTGTCAGTCATGGTTTCAACCTGTGTAGTATCGTATCATCGTTCCAATCGTGTATTCCACATGTTCAATCATTGTCATAATTGTGTTGTAGCTTGCTGCCCTGCTGCTTGGTTATGGTGATGTTAGCTGCGAGTGATGACGTCAACTTTGGTGAAATCAAGTTTGCTTTAGAAGATCTGATAAAAAGTGAAAAAGCCACAAGTTGGCGTCGGCTTTTATGCCCGAACGAATTGGTGACAGCGCGGTACACGTTTCACTCAATTGTTGAATGTTTGGGTTACGGTCTCCAGCTGGATTGTTGTGACATGCTGTACGACGACACGTAATTGAGCTGCATATTGATTATTGCATATTGAGCTGAGTTGATTATTTCGTACAGCACTGCATCCAATCTTCATGAGCTGCTTTTTATTATTTCGTGCTCATTTGGCCACCACGCTCACGTCCTGGCGCTAACGCGCCCCTCCTGACCCGGCTAGCTGTGACGCTGATCCCTATTTATCTACCCTTCACGGATGGAGGGTTGAGCGGTTGAACTTCAGCCTGCACCTCAGCTGTGTTTTGCTCGACCGGTTGGGTGGTTGGGTGTTGACACACAACTTAACGTTGTACGTACATGTACATGGTTATTTCAATAGATCGTTATTACTTTGTGTGAAAAGAGATGGAACTTTTTGGCTGCACACGGTGCTTGGGTGGAAGTGCAAAAACTATGGTTTGCGGGCATAATTCCAAGGTGATGTTTGTCCAAACCATCAGTTCAACCTAAAATTACGTGAGTGTGCGATCGACGGGTCAGCCGTACAGTCGACCAACCGTTGACTAACAGTAATCATGGCGACCGTGTACCGTGTTCCTGCGACCGCGACTCAAAGGGTCCATCACCTTGATAGTCAACGCTGATTCCGTAAGCACACATTTCATTACGATGATTGTTCCTCACACGTCTCACATATCCAACCGAATATGAGAGAAAGAAAATGATATGTAATTGCATGTTTCGTGGAGATTATACAACGATCTCTTCAAAGAAAATTATCTTGGTCAAGAAGCTGTATCGAAACCAGGGTTTGGGCAAAAAAACGACGGCGTTTATTTTCTTAAAAAAAACGAGGTTTTTTTAAAAACGCCTGGCCGTTTTTCGTTTTTTTAAATCCTGAGTTTCCTTAATTTTCCCTGATTTTTTGGGAATGTACCCTGATTTTCAAGAAAAATCAATTTTTTGTCCCATTTTTTCAAAAAAATTTCGACCAATTTTTACTTTGTCGAGATACGTCGATACACGGAGTTTGACTTTCAATGATGACCCCGGTCAAAGTTTATTTTTTACCGTTTATTTTGAATCAGAATACATAGAATTACTTCATTTTAACCATTTTTTCTTCCAAACATGAGCGTTTTCCAATTTTTTTGGGCATATTTTGGTCACCTGGGCGTTTTAAAAAAAGCGATTTTTTGAAAAAAAACACGTGTTTTGCCCAATCCTGCTTGGGAGCCTTTCTGTGCATCTCACCTGGTCGCGAAACATACGATAAGACGATATTTTTCAACGTGTCGGCCGCCACAGGAAAAATAAAAAAGTTAAACAGGAACAAACTCATAAATTGGAACAAACTGGAACAAACGCGGTCCCTAATTACTGAAAAAATCCCCCAAATTGTTCCCGTTTGTTCCAGTTTGTTCCTTTTTATCTTCAGTTTGTTCCTGTTTATGTCGAGTTCAATGCAGTTTGTTTCCGTTTACCTCTGTTTGTTGCAGTTTATCCTGTTTATTTCTATTTGTTCCTGTTTATCTTTTTTAACATTGAAGGTGCTTGTACCTGTTTGTTCCTGTTTGTTCCTGTTTATCTTTTTTATCCATTGTATTGGGTCTCTAGTGGACTAAACATCCCAAGTTACACTTGGTACATGTGGTACGAAGTAGCTCAGAGATGGTACACCAGAAGCCCAGCAAACGGTTGGGCACTGGTACAGTTGGTGCACAGAAGCCCAGCAAACGGTTGGGCACTGGTACAGATGGCGCACAGAAACCAAGTAGACGGTTGGGCACTGGTACAGTTGACGCAAGGAGCCAAGCAGACGGTTGGGTACTAGTACAGTTGGCGCACAGAAGCCCACCAGACGGTTGGGCGCTGGTACAGTTGGCGCATAGAAGCCCAGCAGACGGCCGGGCACTGGCACAGTTGGCGCACAGAAGCTCAATCGACCGGTTGGATGTCGCTGCTACAGTTTGTGCATGAAAACCTAGCAAACGGCTGAGTTCTGGTATTGTTGGTCCACAGAAGCTCAGGGAACGGTTGGGCACTAGTATAATTGGTGAACAGAAGCTGAACAGACGCTTGGGCACTAGCACTGTTGGCGCACAGAAGCCCAGCAGATGGTTGGGCACTGGTACAGTTGTCGCAAGGAGCCAAACAGACGGTTGGGCACCAGTACGGTTGGCGCACAGAGCCCGTTTGGATGTTGCGAGTACAGTTGCTGTTGGCTGACATGTTCCGTGCCGTTTCGCGACATTTTTGAGTGCACAAGCATCGACATTGAACGCACCGTCGGTTATATTATTCTGTGAAAGTATTAAATGCAGCGAGAGTTGGTGTGTGCACGTTCAGGCCTGGGCTTCTTCCCGTGAGTCTGACACCAAAGTTGCTTGCCGTGTGTCTGACAGCTTCACTCTTGAACGCTGCTGATTTTTCAACGTGTCGGCCCGCGTGCTTTTCTCTTGCACAAATACAGCACAGCATTGTAGATGTGCCGTTTGTTTAAACTGGAACAAAAGCAATCATAGGCGACAGTCTATGTGTGCTTCAATATTTTTATAAAATTTTTCCATCCTTTTATACACTTATACATTATTGAAAAGTTGACTCAGATTTGTGTGTCTGAAATAAACGAGACGAACGTTCAGGCAACTCCGTGAATACATAATCGATATCCCACCGCCGTTGAATGCGAATGCCAGACGATAAAACGTGGTTTGACAATTACCGTATCAAGGTCTGCCAGCAGCCCGATGCCAACGCACTACCGTAATCGATATTGTTGTCGCCACGCTAACGACGTCATCAAAATGTCATCAAGCTCAATGCGACGTGAATCTGGCAAACTTGGCGCTGACGTTGAAAATGTTTGTATTTCCAAGAAAATATTTGTTCATTCATTATAAGGCTCAAAAGCTAATTTTCCTAGGTCAAGTACCTCGCTCAGTGCAAGTGCACCTCAGACATTTTGTTTCCTGTACTATCTTCACACACGGAAAGTTTGGACATCAAATTGGCATTCCTAAAAAATTCAAATGAAAAATTATTTTCGCCAGCCCTGCTCCAATTCTAACGGTGGGCATCGCTATCAGCTTTGATTCTAACGAATGGTGGACTTGGGAGCCTTTCTGTGCATTTCACCTGGTCGCGAAACGTACGATAAGACGATGTTTTTCAACGTGTCGGCCCGCGTGCTTTTCTCTTGCACAAATACAGCACAACATTGTAGATGTGCCAATTTTTTTTAATTTGGAACAAAAGCAAACATAGCCGACAGTCTGTGAGCTTCAATATTTTTATAAAATTTTCCATCATTTTATGCATTTCTATATTGTTGAAAAGTTGACTCAGATTTGTGTGCCTGAAATAAACGAGACGAGCATTCGGTCAACTCCGTGAATACATAATCGATATCCTACCGCCGCTGAATGCGAACGCCAGACGATAAAACGTGACTTGACAATTACGGCATCAGGGTCTGCCAGCAACCTGATGCCAACTCATTACCGTAATCGATATTGTTGTCGCCACGTTAATGACGTAATCCAAATGTCATCAAGCTCAATGCGACGTGAATCTGGCAGATTTGGCGCTGCAGTTGAAAATGTTTATATTTTTAAGAAAATTTTTGTTCATCCATTATAAGGATCAAAAGCTAATTTTCTAAGGTCAAGTACCTCGTTTAGTGTAAGTGCACCTCAAACATTTTGTTTCCTGTACTATCTTCCCACACGAAAAGTCTGGACATCATATTGGCATTCCGGAAAGCCATGAAAAAATTTCAACTGAAAAATCATTTTTGATAGCCCCAACTCCGTGAATGCATAATCGATATCTTACCGCCGTTGAATACGAATGCCAGACGATAAAACGTGATTTGACAATTACCGTATCAGGGTCTGTCAGCAGCCCGATGCCAACGCATATTACCGTAATCGATATTGGTGTCGCCACGTTAATGACGTCATCCAAATGTCATCAAGCTCAATGCGACGTGAATCTGGCGGATTTGGCGCTGCCGTTGAGAATGTTTATATTTTTAAGAAAATATTTGTTCATCCATTATAAGGCTCAAAAGCTAATTTTCATATGTCAAGTACCTCGTTTAGTGTAAGTGTACCTCATCTTGTTCCCTGTACTATCTTCCCAACACGAAAAGTTTGGATATCATATTGGCATTCCGGAAAACCATGAAAAAATTTCAAATAAAAATATATTTTTGCCAGCCTTGCTCCCAGTCTAACGGTGGGCATCGCTGTCAGCTTTGATTCTAACGAATGATGGATTTGGGAGGCTTTCTGTGCATTTCACCTGGTCGCGAAACATACGATAAGATTGTTTTGCAACGTGTCGGCCCGCGTGCCATTTTTGTCATGGCCTTTGTGTGAGAGCGGTTGCGCACGAAGATCTTTCTTACAAGGATCCAGCAAGTCGCATCATTTTATTCAGTGACAGTATTTATCATGATATTTATCATTTATGTATTTATCATTTTTGTCAAAGAAAGGATTTCATCTGTACAATTGCAATCGCATGCTTTTGTCGTTATTAATGTTAACGACGATATTAATGTCATGCCAACTTGACCTCTCCTCTTCCCATTCATTCAATCGGCAAACTCGGTGGACTCATTGACAGTACAGATTGCACGCATGATATCTGTCTCGTTAGTCTAAAACAAAACGTCATGTCTGGTACATGATAACATGCTTGACTGGGAGTTTCAAAAACAGCTACAGTCTACAAAATTGAAGCAGCTTTCCAAGCGTCTTGTACTAAACAATAGTCAGTAAACATTATGAGTGTTGCTCATCAACATTCGCTCAGCTTTTGAGAACATGCCCCCCACGTGTTGTTCATGGAAGTTTTCCGATCTGATTGGTTTTGAAAAAATAAGTAGATACCGTATCAAATAACAACACCTACTGTATGTATCAATGATTTTACGATATTCTCAAAGTGCTGACTTCAGATGCAAACGACCATCACGCCGTGCGGTTGTGACCCAAAAGAAATAGTCAATGCATGTTGCTTACATCGAGAAAGTATGGGCCCTTCGGCAACGCAGCATGGCCACGAACAAAGTACTGTTTCTTGTGGTGAATAGGGGCCTTCATTGTCGATGGATTGCTGCGATCGGACTGCTCTTGCTTCACCTATAATGCCGTGTATTATATTGTTAGTGCGGTTATCAGTGTCGCAAGAAAAAGCTTCCAATTGCGATAACATTACATTGCTTGTCATCCCTTCGATAGTCGTATTGAATTGGGACTCGCTCATTGCGCCTAGCGATTGGCTTTTTCGTATGTCTTCATCGTCCGCAACCTTCAAATGGTTTACTTTCAGACCGACACTCTGCAGTGTTGTTTTAGAACCCAGAACTTGTGTGTACCCACATAAAGTATGCTATTTCCGCGTGCTGAGAGCGGTAATGCGGGCGGGAATTCGAACCTCCCCGGTGTCAGGTTCCCAGCCCTGTCTCATCCTCCGGCCGATAAGTTGCAGTGTGCATCATTAATCACAGAACACCGCGTGCGCAAAAAAACCGACATTTGTACGAAAAAATCTTTAATCTTTAATCTGAAAAATCTGTACCTGTGTTGTGAGCGGGAACTGTTGGATTTAAAAAATAGAACTTCGGCCGCGAATTCTCACTTCGGGCTTCTGTTGTTCAATTCTGTTCAATTCAATGTTGCTCGGCACTTCATGCTTTAGATCTTCACGTGTTTCTTCCGATATCTGCAGCCAATCTGTCTTGCACCAACGTTTGAAGCAGTCGGCTCCGGGGCTAAGCTGGGCACTTCATGGGTTCATTCATAAAACATGACCAACCTCCTTCTTGATCGCTCGTTGTTGGTTGAACGTGGATAGCGGCACTGATTCGGGTGTCTCCTGCAGCGCTTAAAACTGTCTTCAATTCGCTGAGTTCTGCATTTCGTGCATTCAGTGGGACACACAAGAGTCAATGAGCTTGTGGGAGCAAAGCAATGGCATTCTTTAATCCCTTTACATAGTTAAATTTCCGTGCACGAGCTCCACTGTGCTTATATAGCCTCTATGAAACATCACGGTTGGACGTGTGACTGACTGGCTGCCGCGTTTGTTGTCCACGGGTAGTTTCAGGTTGATGTTTCACCTTAGGTATGTAATCAGTGATCAAACAACTCGTGCATGTTTTGCGCTTGTGTGTAAAAGCAATAACAATGAAGCAACAAAAAGCTGTTTTTGGGGGTGAGTCGTCTACATACGGAAAGACTTTGCTGGAAATTTAGAAATACGTTTCACTTTCTGATCTTGCTCCACCGTAATCTGATTAACAGCGTACTTGCGGCGTTTGCCGTTGCTTTCGCTCAAACGTAGCCAATTGAAAAGTACGTATTTTACATTGGCACTAACCTAACTTTTATAAATGACTTGTCAGTCATGGTTTCAACCTGTGTAGTATCGTATCATCGTTCCAATCGTGTATTCCACATGTTCAATCATTGTCATAATTGTGTTGTAGCTTGCTGCCCTGCTGCTTGGTTATGGTGATATTAGCTGCGAGTGATGACGTCAACTTTGGTGAAATCAAGTTTGCTTTAGAAGATCTGATAAAGAGTGAAAAAACCACAAGTTGGCGTCGGCTTTTATGGCCGAACGAATTGGGGACAGCGCGGAACACGTTTCACTCAATTGTTGAAGGTTTGGGTTACGGTCTCCAGCCGGATTGTTGTGACATGCTGTACGACGATACGTAATTGAGCTGCATACTGATTATTGCATATTGAGCTGAGTTGATTATTTCGTGCAGCACTGCATCAAATCTTCATGAGCTGCTTTTTATTATTTCGTGCTCATTTGGCCACCACGCTCACATCCTGGCGCTACCGCGCCCCTCCTGACCCGGCTAGCTGTGACGCTGATCCCTATTTATCTACCCCTCACGGATGGAGGGTTGAGCGGTTGAACTTCAGCCTGCACCTCAGCTGTGTTTTGCTCGACCGGTTGGGTGGTTGGGTGTTGACACACGACTTAACGTTGTACGTACATGTACATGGTGTACTTCAATAGATCGTTATTACTTTGTGTGAAAAGAGATGGAACTTTTTGGCTGCACACGGTGCTTGGGTGGAAGTGCAAAAACTATGGTTTGCGGGCATAATTCCAAGGTGATGTTTGTCCAAACCATCAGTTCAACCTAAAATTACGTGAGTGTGCGATCGACGGGTCAGCCGTACAGTCGACCAACCGTTGACTAACAGTAATCATGGCGACGGTGTACCGTGTTCCTGCGACCGTGACTCAAAGGGTCCATCAACTTGAGAGTCAACGCTGTTCCGGTAAGCACATATTTTATTACGATGATTATTCCTCACACGTTTCACGTATCCAACCGAACATGATTGAAAGAAAATGATAATTGCACTTTTCGTGGAGATTATACACCGATCTCTCCAAAGAAAATTATCTTGGTCAAGAAGCTATATCGAAACCAGGGTTGGGCAAAGAAAACGACGGCGTTTTTTTCTTAAAAAAACGACGTTTTCTTTTAAAAACGTCTGGGTGGTTTTTTTAAATCCTGAATTTCTTCAATTTTCCCTGATTTTTTAGGGGAAGTACCCTGATTTTCAAGGAACATCTGAGATCCTGCGAGCCCAACAGGTATTGGTCGCACAATGACTATATACAGTAAGAATTCATCAAATCAATCCTGATTTTCACGTTCAGTCACTCTTAACCACTGTGCTATTTGTGATTCTCACAAAACATTTTCAGCTGAAAATAATCTAGCAGATCAACCACGTTGCCGCAGGTCTGAAACATTCTCTTTACTACATGCTTTGTGTGCGATCACGCAACGCAACGTCATTGCCCCGTCACTGTCCCTCTTTACAATACAGGAAAAAAATTTGACCAATTCTTATAAAGTCATTGTGCGACCAATATCTACTAGTGCTTGCAGAACCGGATTCGTCAACCGAGCCAAATCAATCAATGCCAATGTTCGGAACAGCGACAACACAGCAATGTTTCAGCTGGCCAGCTTTGTTGTGTGTGTGCGCTGCGGAATGGCTGCCTTGCGCGTGTTGTGGTAAACATTGTGTGAGCTGTGTAGGGTTTTGAAAAACGAAAAGCACATCCTGAACGCAGGATAATTGGACGATTTTTATTTGCAATTGACAACTTATTTCATTCACCACAGTTGCCAAAAATTATGCAGCAGTAAAATTGTGCTTCAAAAAGGCTTGATTTTTCGGAGTGTTTCGTTTATAATTTGTCACTCCTGGCGTTTCGTACAATGCTTTATATCTCGTTTGACAGAGAAACGTCTGCGTATAAAACGCTGAAAATATCTAAGATTGGATTACCGTGTGTCTTGCACAGGCCCGCCTCAAACTTTTCGTCCGAAATGTCTGTCTGGACAGGAATTTCTGACACTGGCGTTGCGGGAGACTATATTTACTATCGTGTGACGCGCAATATACACGCTTCGCACTCGCAGCCTTGTTGGTTGCTTGCTCGACCAGTTTGGATACGGATAATCATGCGACACAAATTTTGACGTTCATATGAATTTTCTATGGGAAACGGTGGTCATGGCATGAAGTGCAGATCCCGAGGATCATGAGAGAAATGCGTGGCTCGCATTTTCTCCGCAAGGGCGTGCCAGACAACCCCAACACAAAACATGAGCTTGCGATGAAAGTGGTGTGATTGAAAATTGATAGGGATAGCAGAGTGACGCCTTCAGTTCGACCTGAACTTGGACGGGTGTCATGTTTTTGTCCACGTATGGCAGTTTTATTTGGGCGTGAACCAACGAAAAGCAACAAACACATGAAAAAAAGCTCCAAACTTGAGATTTGAAACGTCACAACGAGCCGAAGTACATCTTGTTGTATTGCTTTTTCAAGCAGAAGAACATTATTTTTGTCGCCAAAAGTATGTATACCCATCATGTGATTCTGATGCATGATGTTGTTTCAATTCAGTTGTTTGAATCAAAGGCCAGTAGATCTTCCAGCAAATCTTCGCCCCAGTTCAACAAAATAACGGATTCAACGTGTACCTGAATTGCCTCTGCCACTCTCCCAACATCCACAGAACGTTCATTCGTGTGTATGTACAATATGTAGGTACACTCTACCTATCTGGCAGGCAGACTACGCGCTGTTTCGCTTGGCTGAGCTTCTAGGATCAAAACCCAGCTGAAGATCCCAAAAAATGGTTGAGGATTTTCCACTGTCGCTGCGCCAAACATGTACATACGGATCCCCAAACAAGTAGCGTCCCTATGCGCAGAATTTTTTGGCCTACCGCAAGCCCACCGGATTGCCATCTTTAACATGTAAAGGTACATGCGACAACGACCCGACACAGGGGGCTACCGCAGACGACTTTGTATTGATCCAGTTTGCTGCGCATTTACTTGCTTTTGAGTTCCATTAAGCTGGGTCTAGTTTTGTGCTTCAGAACCCACAGCAAGTAAATGTGATAATCAACTGCAACAACAGTCAGACGTTGTCCCAACCATGCCTACAACGTTCTATCCAACCCTACCCATTAGAGTCGCCGTTATTAGTGTTGCTGGTTGGTACAAAGGTCCCCATGGATCGTTGCTCCCCCGAATATCTTTACCTTTTACTGTAGCGCGGAAGGCGCACAACAGACCATTCCTAATCACAAGCGCACTATAAATGCCAAAGGAATGGAATGGAACAGGATGCTTATCGTGAGCATGTTGCATTGCAGCAGCAGGTTCAGTAAAGATCATCAACAACTCAGTGACTCCACCAATAATTTGGAATTACATCAACGGACCTTTTGAATCTTTTGGTTGACCGACCGCCCGGCTGACATGTGCTGATATGAGCAATCAGTCTTATGCCAGACTGCGCATCACTATACATCCATATCTGTACAAAATGTGCGATTTGGTCTTACTATTTCCCAGCGAGTTGCGTTGCGCTGCAGCACGTTCAATAAAGGTCATCTGCAACGCAGTGACACTCCACCAAAAAATTTGGATTTACGTACATGAACTACTACCTTTTCAATCTTTTGGTTGTGTGTGCGTTACTTGCCATTGGTTTGCGATTCGATGTCTCCAATCGCATTTGTACACACTGTGCTTGGTTTCGCCCACAAACACAGGTTTTTTGTTGTCACCATTCTTCAAAAACCAATTTCCGCTCTGTGTACTGATCAGCGTGGTGACTAACCTGTACCGCCCACAGCCAATGTGAAAAATTTCGCATTTCGCAATGTGTTAAGGTGGAATTGCGTCACAACAAATAACAAGAGTTGCACGTTTCAATATATGTATATATGTATGTATTATTAATGATTGACGTAATTCAGGCCAGTTTTTGGTATTTTTTCTTGTTTCCGTTGAAATGGAATTGTATAAAAATATCAAAAATCGTGTGCAACGATCAGTTTGTTCAAGCGACAGACATTCTCTTCGAGTTTGAGACCATATCGATATTTTACCGCAAGCTGTTCGCTTCCAAGTTTGGACATAAGTCGTTTATGTCATGTTGGATTTTACATTTTTGGACTCAAATTATTCAAATTTCAGACCTGCAAAATGTCCTCCCGCCTGAGCACCCTGTTGTTGATGCTATGCATTGTTCTCGCCTTGATCATTCATTCTCCATGCCTGGCTTTTAGGTGCCTCAAGTGGTGCAAGGATACCGAAGACGGTTAGCTTCTTTGGTCGTGTTTTCAGAGGCTCTTTATATTGAGCAACCGAGTCAAATATGGAACGAATAACTGTACATCTGCGACCACCTAGACCATGCATTCGCAAACTTTATTAATGTACATTTTAGCGAATGGATGATGGTTTTGACTAGCGTATAGTAGCTCATTAGGGGCGGCAGGGGAAAAATTTTTGCGAAATAACATGGAGTTTAGAAAATAACAATAGGGTAATATGTTGTGACCGCATGTGTGCCGAAGCATAGGATTACGTTAATCGATCGCCAAAGTATATTGCCTCAATATGTTGCGCAGCATGAACAATATTGTGCCAGAATTATGCTGAACAATTAAGCGTGCTCCTATGCTTCAACCCATTTGCAACGTTGCGAAAAACACAATACTACACAGCATTGTTATTGTTCTGCTGCAACGTCATGTTGTTCTTTTGCACGTGTGCACATGTATCGGGTGGTCCAGAATTAGTTATACTAGGTGAACAGAACGACGTGTGAGGAACATACGAAGAAGCATCAAATAGGCCTAAAATTACAGTAGGTGACGAGGGTTTTCGGACACGGGGAATCTGAAATTGGGCTCATTTTTTTAGTTTAGGACATATTGGGTCCAGGAAATCGCAAACCTCAAATTTTTGGACCCAAGTTTGATTGGCCCTAATTCTTTGACCCATATTGTCCGGACTATAAAACTGAACGTCTTTTTCGGAATCCGCGTGTCCGAATACCCCCTGAAGTTTGAACACGGACATTTATTGTCTGATTTGATTGTTGGATCCATTTTTCAGGCCCTTGGTATTGCTGCGCACGCGATGATTCGCCTTGGTTTCCCGGAGGTCAGAACGAACAGTGAATGAACCTCACGTCACGTCCAAGGCCAAAGTTTGAACATGATCTACCAGTAAATGTCGCACTGATATTCAGCCTTATTTTCATTTTTTACCTTGAGCGTGTCCATGTTGGTCTATGTTGGTGAAAGCACGTCACACCGTTCCGTATTCCAAGTCCTTTTGTTGTTGAACATTTTTACCGCCAGAACGCAGCATCACATAATTCCGTGAAAAAGCTAAATCCGCACAGTTCCGCTCTGAATTGAAACTTCTCACAAGACATGAAAAATACGTTTGGCCGGAATTTAGTTCTGCCCAGTCCAGCCCAGTGAACTAGCGCCGTATGAATTATACAAGAATGAGTACTCTGGTTTTTTACTGTGTAGTGTGTTTCAGTGCATTGTCTTTGTGCGGATTTTCCTTTCCGTTGTGCGTTAGTTGTTGACTACAACGATTCGTTCGTTGCTATTGGTGTATTGAAGTCCAGAAAAGTGAACGTTGGAAACTTCTGGGACTTTAGCTTTATAAACTACATACCATACACTCTTCTGATAAAACTGATCAATCTCCACACTTTCAGGTTCACAATAAAGCACGTTACCCGACAGAAATGGCCCGAAATAAGTAATTTTAAACAATAATAATAAATTAAGAAATAAAAAGATTTTTGTGCTTTAAGTATAATTTATGCAAAGCGTAGGCGGTACCACATATGCATGGCATCAGGACCAGTGGTCAATAAAAAAAAATTTTTATTCGAACCCCATTTTTAAAAAAAAAATTTTTTTTTTATTCCACCCAAAATCTGCCCAACACGATAAAAAATGAGCGCTCAAGTACAAAATAGGGGTATTTTTGTTACATAATGTGTTCTAAGTGCATATAAAGCACAGGTGATACGAAAACCATGCTATCCAATGGTCGATAAGTACCAACCATAGTCAGGTACACACCCGCACCCTTCCCCAGGTGGTGCGGGAGTGATGGTATGGCTTTCGGGACGGGAATTTTGGGTGAAACTATGACGTCTAGGTACACGACCAATGCAAGTAAGCTGCACATAGTGTGAAATTAGTGTGAATACAAAACAGAATCACTCCTTTCGGGTCTGGGCCATGGATAAATAAATTCCCACCCAGTCACATGTACGTGTGTAGTCATATGAGAGGCCCTGTGAGTGTGCGCACTATGTCTAGATGCCACAAAACAACGATTATGGCGCACCCAATACACTCATGGTAGGGTTAGGTGATGTCAACAGTAGCAATTTTTGTGCAAAAAATAGCACTTTTAGAGCAAAAAAATCGAGAAATTTTCGAATTTTGAAATAATAAAAAAAATTTTTTTTTAACTTTTGGAACGAATTTTTTAAAAAAAAAATTTTTTTTAATTAAAAAAAAAATTTTTAAAAAAACCACTGATCAGGACAGTGTTGTGCATGAACGTTAATTTGCCTGGTGGCCATTAATAAATTGATCAAGAAGAAGCAATCAACAAGCAAGCATAAAAATGAAAATAAAATATTAAACAAACTAATATAATAACTTGCATTGAAGTATAATTTGTGCTTCACATAACACGTACAACACATGCTTGATGTCGGAACGGCATTGTATTTCAATATTAATTAGGGCGCCCTTAGTCATAGTGGAAAATGGAAATGGAAATGCAAAAAATATTCTATGTCCAAGTTTTCCATTTCCATTTTCCAATATGACTAAGGGCATACTGGAAAATGGAAAATGGAAATGAAACAAAACATTTTTTGTGTGAAATCTGACCAATCAGCGGCCGAGAATTGAGTGGAACAGAAAATGTTTTTGTCACATGTCAAAACATGGCTGCTGCAGTAAATGTTTTATTTCATATCCATTTTCCATTTTCCAGTATACCCTTAGTCATGGGAAAATGGAAATGGAAAACTTGGACATAGATTTTTTTTATTTCCATTTCCATTTTTCACTATGACTAAGGGCGCCCTTAACTGAACAATAAGCAATTAAAAAGTAAATATAAATCATTTAATAATAAATAGAAAATTACTTATGTTGCGGTATAACCTGTGCTGAACGAAAAATGCACATGCACACATGCATGGTGTCAGAACTATTTTGCGCGTGAATTTAATTAATTAATCGGTAATTAATTGGTTCAAAAGGCATTAATTAAAATGCATAGCGTGTCAGAAATGCGCAAATTTAATTATGTGAGCACTATATGCACACCTCCCGAGCTGCAACACGAGGCTGAATAATCATTCTGATTAAAAAAAAGTTATCTTGCAAGGGCGGATCCAAGGGGGCCACAGGAGCCATACCCCCTTCGGTCCATTTGGCCCTTGAAGGGGGCCGCCGTTTTAGAAGAAAGATGGAAAATGGGCCCCTAAATCGTAGGATTTTCACTCTGATACACTTCAAAAGTCCAAAAATCACGCGCTTCGCGCGTCAGATACACCCATTTCCAGTGAAATTTGGCTCTCGCGCGCGCAAAAGTGCCAAAATTTCACATTCTGAGTGATATCTGGTGTAAACAGCGCGAAATTCTAAACAAGCACTTTATAGAAATGACTTTTCAAAAACGGAACAAGCACTGGATAAAAATGTCTTTTCTGATTTGGCACCTCACTTGGCCAAAAGCTGGATCCGCCGTATTCTTGTACTGCAGAACAATTCACGAAAGTTTTTCGTTTAAAAACTGCAACAAGTCAATAGACTGCTATTATAACAACTGCATGAACATTCCCGGCAGTCAAGTCAAGCTTTTTGTCGAGCTTACTGACAGGCACATTGAGTCATACAGTATATGCCAAGCTATACCAAGTAATATTCTAAGATGACGTGGGTTCGAGCCCCCCAGTGGAAGAAAGCAACTTTCCGTTTGCAAAGCATTTGGAATGTACAATTAGCATTGAACGTACTACAATTGAACGCTCCTCATTACTAATCAACTATGCTCTGACCGAAGTCGTGTTTTCACTAACTGCTTGACATTATGAATGAGAGGTGGGAGAGAGGACCAGGTGCGTATCAAAAAACATAACAACGATTGTCAGTCAGCATTTCCAGAGTGTTTTTGTGCGACTTTTTTGTCTACTGCACCGACTGGTACATGGCGCCAGCCAACGGAGTCTCGATAGCACAATGGTGGTCACGATGCGCCCAATGAAGTCGACACGTCTGGTTGGTGTTGAAATACGTGAAGCTGACGCACAACAAGGTTCTTGAGCATTTCATCAAACACGACTGCTGGTGGCCAAGTTGTTCATCAACACCCAACTCTGCGCCAACGAGCATCTTGTCCATGCGTCCCGTGTAATGGCAATCTACATGCAGTAAAAAAATAATTATCATTTGTTCATTTTAAATGAGATTGTTAACCCTGCAACACATACTATCGCTCAACGATTAACTTACGCAAACTGGTGCAATAGGGGTGCGCCGGCAGGGGTGCTGCGGGCACGTAGTTGCAGACTGAAACAAATGAGAAAAATAGTTTTCGGAGTGCGAACAGGGCACGGGACTCATGCGTTGATGGGCTGTCATCGTAGCTGGTAAACTTTGGTGCATGCGCGGTACGCGAAGCGCATGTGACGCACGGCGTGGGATTGCTGTTTCAACCGAAAAGCCGCGCATAGCGGGTGCCGAGGTCTTATCAGTTGCACCAACAGCGGATATTTGCTCCATCCTCGAGTATGTAACCTCCTCCTGGCTGACCCTAGAAGGTGGTGACTTACCCGACACACAATCCCAAGTGGCGACACTGCTCCAAGTGTTCATCGCGTCACAATTCACCGTCTGATCAGCGCTGTACCGAGTGGTGCCCCCATCAGGTGTCAGATATTTGAGCGTGTACCCATCCGAACAGGTTACGGTAGCGGTGTTGTTCACCAACGTAAACGTCGAAAGGGCCTCGCTCGGGTAGGAAGCTGATGCAGTACCGGTCGTGCTGATCGTTCGGGAGCAGACTGAAAGTGGAAATGAAAGTTTTATGATCACAACTGAGGTCAATCACAATTATTCGATCCGATTTTCGATTTTTTTCCTTTTTTTCCTTTTTGTACTGTTGATGGTTTCTGCCTGTGCCTGAGGCTTTTGTTGACTATTCTTATTTGAGTCACTTGTGGTTGTACGTCGTGCGATTGGGTTTTCGCGGTGAAAGCGTATCCACAGTGGACATTTGTTCTCAAGGGTCGAAAAATTTTCTTAACAAAATCTCCTTTGGGGCATGTATTTCGTACCTAAGATACCCCAAATGATGTTATTATATAGTCTTTCATTTTATTCTCGGTCCAAACAAAGTATACAGCAAATGTTTCATCGCAACAGCAGCCATCATGTAACGCGCATGTTTCGAGCCACGTTGTCGATCTGTTGGTTATCATCCACGACGATGACTGCTGTTTTCAAGGCGTTGAAACATTTTCTGCATATCGCTGCTGGACTGTTATAAAACGGAAATACTATACCTTCCCGTGATACATGAGACACCGTATGCATGTACCTACATGGTACTTCGATGTCATACCCCATCGGGTCGGTCAGATACAACTGATTCAGCTACCCGACAAGTATTTCTGCAGCTTATATTCTCAATTTTGTGTGGTTTATGAGTGAATCTTGCTTATTCGACCACAAACTATTGTGTCTGATACCACAGAGCAGCAATCGTCGGTCCATATCAAGCACAGACTGTCGGATCGCACCGAAATGACGTAAACACCCTTCATAAGTGAACCTAACCAAGTAGTGACTTGTCAATTAAAGTGGCATTTTTTCGCGCTTTTGCGCGTTTTTAGGCAAATTTGGTAAAACTTCCCCGAATCTGAGACTTTTTTTAAAAAACTTGTTCAAAAATTTATTTTCAAACCCTGCTTGGGAGCTGTGAATGATTCGGCCGGTACATCGGGCCAGGGTGGCGTGAATGGTATTGCCATACAGATTGTAGGATTATTGAAAGTATTGTGCCGCCATCTATACATCGTTTGCAGCTGCAGGAACGATGTTTAGGCTTGTTCGCAGTGTCTGTAGACCATGTAGACCAACTAACCATCGCTACAGTCCATCTGCTGTGTAGTGGTCCACGTGGCATCCGCCGCTTGACATGTCAACACCTGATTGGTCGAGTAATAGACCGCTGAAGGAACCGCCTTCAACAAACGTCCGGCTGCCAGCGATGTGCACGTTACCGTGACCGTGCTGCCGATTGGGTACGTTAGCACGTTGCTGTACGAAAATGACGCACTGCCCAACATCGCTGCGCAGTCCAGATCCACTGAATAGAAAGAGCACTGGTATCACGTGATGACCGGATCGTATTTGGTTGAGTGTGTGTGAAATTTTTGAATTTTGGATTCCAAAAATCAACTGATGCTGCTGATGTGCGGCGACCAGATGAATAAGTCCACCAACGTCAGCTAGTTCATACGGCAGCCTGTACTGCATCTGCTAATTTGTTTTTCAAGTCTAGCTTTCGCAATTATAAAAGTGGTGAAACTGGTTCTCATCAATGCTCAACAACATCGAACGTGTGATTTGTGATAATCGTTTTGTTACGACAACATGTGCCTCAGAGCGAAATGAAATACTCGAAAAAAAATAATGAACAATCGGTTACTGTATATACCCACCTTCGCACATGTATTTATATATTGCTGTGGGATTTGCCCAATTGTACTGCCATGAGTTCCCTGGCATGTAGCCCGCATACCACGTTGTGTATGGACCGTATTGTGGCGCGCCACCGCTCCATTTGGTCCAACTGGCCACGGTACCATCGCTGTACCGCCATGACCCGCCGGTGTACTTGAGCCCGATCCAGTGATTGGCCGGCTGTATAAAAGTGAATGAACAAGAGTTCAAAAAACACCGCTGTTTCTTGTCGGTTGCGTGGAAAACGGACAATACACCTGCAAAAACAGGAGAAAAAATATCACACGCGATGGTTACAGGTTGTACAAGTCCGGTTTGGTACAGCATGATTTGCTGGTAGCAGCTCCATGGACAAACATAATTAGTATCATTCTATGTTAATAGTTCTATGTTAATTAGTAGTAAACTATGTTACTCTTTCTCCCTTTTAATAATTGGTTTCTATGGCAAAAATGTCAATGAGTTGATATGTATTCTAGCATTGATTGTCAGATGATGCGCTGCATTGTTATTGTTAGGG
This sequence comes from Rhynchonema sp. JSB1_4, assembly GCA_030248065.1. Taxonomy (NCBI): domain Eukaryota; kingdom Metazoa; phylum Nematoda; class Chromadorea; order Monhysterida; family Xyalidae; genus Rhynchonema; species Rhynchonema sp. JSB1_4. Next base: position 68,440 of record JASAMV010008712.1, read on the forward strand.
CACGCAGCTCACAAACGCCTGCATACGTTTTAGTTCTTTTTTGGTTTTTTGCAGAAACATGTGGAAAAAAACCTCTGGTGGTCGTTAGGCAATTGAAGTCATCCAAAGGTTTTTGTTCTGACAATTTTTTCATGAAGTCAAAACGAATGGAACAAAAGCGTGCACTTGTTCATTTCCGAAAGATCGCGCCAAGTGCACATTGTACCTGGTCACTTTTTCACGAAAATAAAATATGGTCAACCGCCATATCCCAATTCCAGTGAGAATCAACAGCCAAAGATTACTAAATTTGCAAACAGAGCTATTCCGAAAAATGTTTTTGGCGCTTGGTCACCACTTTCTTCACGATACACTCGACCCCGCGTTAAGCAAAAATAATTTATTTTCAAATATGCTAGTGCGCGTCCGCGTTCGACCAAAGATAACCATCATAATCAACTAACGATTGCAGCATTCAGAAAGATATCGTTCATGTGCACGAAGATAGCGTTGTTCTTGGCGTTTGCCAATCGACCGGCCGGAAAAGTGTGGTATCCGCCTTGGCATCTGCTCTCGGCCGTGTTGTAGTTTGTGTCCCAACTTGCCAGGAGCAAATAGCACTTGGCACCAAACGTTGACGGGTTGTAGTTCGCTGGTAGACTCATACAATCTGCAGCAGTTCAGTAATTTTTGCTCTATAAACAGACCGGGACGTCCTTCCTGAGTAAAATTCGTTTTTCTGTGCTGTTTTTTTCTAGTTCACTCGTTGCTGTTGTCGCCCGTGAGATCTTACCCAGACGATTTAGTCTGGTGATAAAAAAGGTTCCATCATTTTTTGGGTTTGTCTCTCGGTGTCCCGTATGCCACAAAATTTACTTCTCACATTAAGCGTACCTCATTTGCATTAAAGCTGCTGCTTAACAACCCTTCGACCGCGCTTGATCTTGGGGGTAGAATATATAAACAAAGTTTGGACACCGTGGTGCTCGACCCCAATCTGGCGAGCCGATTGGTTGCTTCCTGATGTTTCACGGCCACGTTGAAATTTGCCCCTGGTAAAAAAAACCGAAAAAATTTGCAACGCTGCCATGACACGAATAGGCTGTTTCAAAGTTTGATATTGGAGTGATAGCAACCTTCAACATTGTGGAAAAAACCGCAATGCACAATAGCTATTGAAACGCCCGCATTGTTGAATAAAAAAATAAAAAGCTTCAGAAACCTGGTCATTTTTTGTTACGATTTTGTACTCGTATAATTTTAAGCATCTGTGGTGAACGAAATAAGTTGTCAATTACAAATAAAAATCCTCTAATTATCAAGTCCCATGTTTGTGCTTCCCAGTTTTCAAAACCTTACACAGCTCACACAATGTTTACCACAACATGCGCAAGGCAGCCTTTCCAATGCGCACACACACAAGGCTGGCCAGCTGTGAAACATTGCTGTGTTATCGCGGTGCCGGCTGTGTGTTGTCGTTGTGTGTGCGCTGAGAGAATGGCTGCCTTGCGCATGTTGTGGTTAACATTGTGTGAGCTGTGTAGGGTTTTGAAAACTTGGAACCACAAACATGGGACTTGATAATTAGAGGATTTTTATTTGTAATTGACAACTTATTTCGTTCACCACAGATGCTTAAAATTATACGAGCACAAAATCGTAACAAAAAATGACCAGGTTTCTGAAACTTTTTATTTTTTTATTCAACAATGCGGGCGTTTCAATAGCTATTGTGCATTGCGGATTTTGAACCCATTCATTCATCGAGTGGAGGAGGGTGCGTGACGTTGTGTTCCGCGGTCGGAACTTCCGAGAACGGGAGGTGATGTGGTCTGGCGAATAGACACACACCCATACGCGTCGAGGCGTATAACGAACGGACCGGTATTATGTGTGTGTGCTGCGGTGCACTGTGTATTGAGCGTGCGTGCGTTGGGTTTATGAGTGATTCTGAACCGCAGCCAGACCGCGTTCCCGTAGCTCAGTTGGTAGAGCAACTGGCTATCCAGGCCTGGTGGCTGGGAGGTCGGAGGTTCGAGTCCTTCCGGGAGCATACGTTTGGTGTGGCGGTTCAGGGTTCACATCTGTCCACCATGTGTACGTTGTACAATGAAAAGTTAAGGCGTGTCACGGGAAAGGTCAATAAATAGCGCCAGCAAAATTACATGAAAACAGCTGCATAACCTCCGGTCCGGTTAGTGTGCTCCGGCTTTTTTGCACGATAATATTTTACTTTAAGCAGATGTGTCTTTGGAAGAACTAAACTAGCACATCATGACGGCTATTTAGGTCGTTTTAGTAGAGCCACAGACTGCCTATCATTATAATTACTAGACGGGACCCGTGCCTACGGCCCGGCTACAGCGCCGCGCCCGTGCCGTGCCACCCCGTTAGCATACCCAAAGCTACCCGTGAAAATTGACCCGTCCGCCCTTCCGAGGGAGGGGGCCACAGACACACATACAGACAGACACACACCCCTCCCCCCCCCTTCTTTTTTTAAAATTTTTCCGGAAGGAAAAAACCAGGGGGGTATTTTAGAAAAAAAAACAAAAACAAACACAAAATAAACATACAAAAAAAAAAAAAAAAAAAAAAAAAAAAAAAAAAAAAGAAAAAGAAAAAAAAAAAAAGATAACTTAATAACCAAAAAAAAAAAAACAAAAAAACCAGCCAACTTTTCTTCAAATTTTTTTTTATTATCTACCCCCCCCACCCCCCCCCACCCACCCACAAAAAACCGCACGAACAAACTCACAAAAACGACAACAACTCTCTCAAGCTCTCACTGTTTTTTCACTCGAGGGGCCACATCACCACCGGAAAAAACACCTCACAAAAAATCCTCCCTAATAGTCACTCGTCAGCGCACCACCACGAAGAGCGACAACAACAGAACAGGGAACAAATAACAGACGATCGAAAAACAGACACTCGTCCAACAGCAACCAACAAAACAAAAAACAAAAAAAAAAAAAACACAAAAAACAAAACACCACCCAACAAAACCTCACCCCCACCAACCGCACCCCCCACCTCACTACCCCCCACCACCACACAAACCAGCACCAACACCAGACACACCACAAACCTAGAACCCAAACCCGCACCCCCCCCAACCCACACCCACGAACACTACCACCACTACCCGCACACAACGACCAGCGCCCTGAAATATAACCACTCCCACAACTGCACGACCCCCCCCCCCCCCCCCCCCACCCACCACACCCACACCCCACCCACCACATACCAACCCCCCCCCACACACACCCCACCCCCCCCACACACACCACCTCCCTCAAAAAAAAACCCGATTCACGCTACTTTCAATTATCATAGCAAAAACGGCAATCACAGTTGCGTGTATGTCTACGTATGAGCAAAAACTTTGCGTCCAAGGGCAGGCACTTCGATAGCTCAGTTGGTAGAGCAATGCCCCGGTTAGGCGGAGGACCTGGGTTCGAGCCCTAGTCGAAGAAAGCCATTTTTTGTTCACAGAGAATTTTGGAATGTATATGCGCTCTCCGTTACTATACTTTCAAGTATGGTCGTAAGCAATCTTCTACGTAGCTGGTTTGACTAGAAACACTCCCGCCCAGGTTTGTTTCAAAAAAGTTGTTAATTAAAAAAATTAAAAAAATTTTTTTGAAACTCAGATTTAGCTTTTTTTAATAAAAAAAAGTTGTCCAAAATGGGCTGAAATGTCCAAAAATGGCCTTTTTCGAGGCAAAAAATTGGCACTTTTTTCTGTGGAGGGGTCAATTTTTCCAAAATCGGGCCTGCGGCGCCCTGTATTGTCTCCAAATCCGCACAGGGATGCGCGGGGTTGGTCTTTTATAGTGATATGGCACCGATAATGTACTACTGCACGCTACTACACATGTACAATATGCAGGTCTGGTGCAAACCCGGGTGCGCAAGATTTGGGCGGTGTAATCGATATTTCGATAGTCGTATATCACATATACGGCATTAGATACATTAAAATACGTTGTACGGCATGCTACAATACATTAGAGTAACATCGTTAGTCAACATCAACCTCAGACTGGTCGGAGCAGGGTTGGGTTAAAAAAAAGTAATAATTTTTTTATAAAAAAAATTTTTTTTTAAAAAAAAGTTCGCCACTTTTTCGGTTTTTAAAAATTAGAAAAGTAAGTCCACTTTTTTTATTACTTCACAACTTTTTTGTATTATTTTCCTCCTTTTTTGCTGTGAAATGCATGTTTTTATGCATGTTTTTGCTTGTTGTTTCTTAAAAATCGCCTGCGGCGCTGTATTATCGTTCCAAAACTGTGGGTTATTCTGCTGTTTTCATGTAACTTTGCTTAAAAATGCGCCAATCTTTCCCGTGACACGCCTTCACTTTTCATACCACAATCTACATATGTAGGTACATATGGTGGACAGAGACTATCCCCAACGCAAATTGTCACGTTATCTGGCTCATCGTAAAAAATCCCACCTCGCTACTGCCGGTCGGTGTCAACTATTCATATATTCTCCAAGTACAATCAAATATACTTCAGAAAAAATTCGACAATTTTTTCACATTGAGAACCGAAATTTTTGTGGTCCGGAATAAAAAAAAAGTAAATCTTAAAAAAAGATTTTTAAAAATTCAAAAAAGTTAAAAAAAAGTTCGATAATAAAGAAATTTTTTGATCCAACCCCGGGTCGGAGACCATAGAATCTGCAAATACTACCGGGTGTCACCACACAAGTTGGGTCTCAGGTGAAAATTTTTCAATTTTTGAAAAATATGTTGCATCGATTTCATTGATCCTGAAACGTCGTTTGCAACACTTTTTCTAATAAAAAAATTTTCGTCAAAAAAATCAAAAAAAAGTTTTTATAAAAAAAGCTCGTTGAATAAAAAAAATTTTCAACCCTTCCCGCCTATAGAACAATGGTGATTGGCTAGACTCACACGTTGCGAAGCGCGTCACCACAGGAGCTTGCTGTTTTGAGTAATGATCGCAGTTTTGCTCTCTCAAAGCGCCTCAAGGCACCAGACAGAAAGCAAGCTTAGAGCATCGACTGTAAAAGCGATGAGCACAATCGCAAAGCAGTCAATGACACGCATACAATATCTCAAAGTGTCAATGAGATGGTAGACAGACACATAAATCTGTAGTTCTTGCGTTTCATCCGGAGTTTATCTATAAAGCTGTTTTTCTATCAGAATGTTTGTAATTTTGTAACGACATTTTTACATAAGCCTTGTTGACATCTGCACCTAATGCAATTTTGAAGGTTACGGTATAGAGACAACAATAGCCTGGCTGTTTATCAGACAAAGCTGTTGCACTAGAAAAAGTCATGGACCGAAAGCACAGCTACCTGGTGTATGGTTTTTTTTGTTCTGCAAGGGTTTTGAATTTGAGTACAAGCAACGGCAGCATAATAATGGATAAGAATCCATCATCGAAAGGAGCGCACGTCTTTTATATTTCTCAGACTTGTAACGAACATACTGTAAGTGCGAATTGTTTTGTGGATCACGATTGTCTTGTAAATGAAACGCGAATAAAGGTGTCTGCTCCAGTGCCAAAATTCAAGTTCAGATCGACTGTATACTAGTTACAGACCTATTCCAGAAAGGTACGCACCTTGCGCGAGGCACTTACGCCATGACATGCTCCATCGTCGCATCGCACGTTGACAGTGGGGGACTGGTTGATGCTGACAATAAGAGAGAACTTTATTGAGACACACCAAGCCAGCATTTCTGATAATTGCTCCACTACCTGCAGGCACGACTGCTCATCTCGTCCAAGGCCGGTAATGACACAGAAACTGGTTTTTGGACGATAACTTGACCTTAACTTGACTTAAACTTTAGCTGACTACCGGAGTTTTCCACTTAAAGCCCCGGGGGCTCTATGCGGAAATTGGTGGAAAATGGACCCTGCGACCAGAAAGAAAAAATCCAATTAGAACCCCCGGGGGCTTTAAGTCGAAACGTTTCCACTTACAGCCCTCGGGGGCTTTAAGCGGAAAACTGGGTGTTTTCATCGTTGTCAGTAGGGACACTTTAGGCCAGCATTTTGACATTCTGATACCATATTTCAACCTGATTGTGAGGATCTTCATCTAAACGTGGCAAAACGTTGGTAAAACAACAGAAAAGTGCGGTATTTTGGTCATTCTTACACTAGTTTGAACTATTTTGGCAAGTTTACTGTTCGATGTAAAATCAATGGTCCGTAAAAAAATAAATCCAATTAGAGCCCCCGGGGGCTTTAAGTGGAAAATTTTCCACTTAGAGCCCCCGAGGGCTCTATTCGGGGGGGGGGGCTTTAAGTGGAAAACTCCGGTACAACTATGAACATGCCCGCTAATGACTAACGCACAAGCACCACTGTGACTACCTATAGTACATTACAAATTTTGCATCAACAATCGATCATCAAAAACGCTGTTGAAAAGAAATTTAGAAATTATTCATTGAATTTCTCGCAGCAGAAAAACGTGAGTTATAACATAAAAGTGGCGTGTGATAATTTCTGTGACAATAATATGCTTCTAACCAGCGCATTGCGTCACTCAGCTTTGATTTCGATCGTTATTTGCCAGTGCACAGCTCTCGGCCTTTGGGGTGTCAGCGACATTGCGGAGAGTTTCGGTGAGGCGATTCGCTGCGTGTGGGCTGACGATGCCACAACACTGCCGCTCAGGGTGTGTGCTTCTGATTAAAAACAGCTAATTTTGTACATCAGCTAGTCGAAACCGTCGTTGGGCAACGATGACATAAAATAATAACATACCGTGGTGGTCGCCGCACAATTGGATAGAGCTGGTTTGCGCAAGAAATAACAGCAAAACCGGAAGAGAAGAGCTTTTATTTTGCTCCAATGTTGCTATGTACGTGTCGCAGGCTTGGGCCCACACTTAGGTCCGGTTTTATGGTTCGGCTTAGGCCTATTGGTTTTTCAGTTCTGCTCTTTTGAACTCTGCTCATTGCTCAAAGTGGTCACACGCTACACCGGGTTTGCTCAGTTGCCATGCATGCATATTAATTTAGTACAAAGACTACGGCTGCTATTGTGGTTATGGCGCAAAGCAGGGTTGGGCAAAAAAAAGGTTTTTGAAAAAAAAATTTTTTAAAAAAAAAATTTTTTTTTAAATTTTCGGGGGAACAAAATGTTCTAAAACGTCCAAAAATGGCTTTTTTGGGGGTTATTTTTTGTCATTTTTTCTCAAGGGTTGAAAAATTTTCTTCACAAAATCACTTGTGGGGCATGTATTTGGTACCTAAGATACCCCAAATGATGTTATTATACCTTCCCGTAATACATGGGACACAGTATGCATGTGCCTACATGGTACTTCGATGTCATACTCCATCAGGTCGGTCATCTACGACTGATTCAGCTACCCGACAAGTATTTCTGCAGCTTATATTCTCAATTCTGTGTGGTTTATGAGTGAATCTTGCTTATTCGGCCACAAACTGTTGTGTCCGATACCACAGAGCAGCAATCAGCGGTCCATATCAAGCACAGACTGTTGGATCGCACCGAAATGACGTAAACACCCTTGATAAGTGATGCCAATTAAAGTTGCATTTTTTCGCGATTTTGCGCGTTTTTTAGGCAAATTTGGTAAAATTTCCCCGAATCTCAGACTTTTTAAAAAAAAAAATTTTTTTTTTAAATTTTTTTTTCCAACCCTGGCGCAAAGGCTCCGTACGCCGAGGGGAACGCTGTGGACGGAGTGGACCTGTGCTGTATGAAGCATGACCAGTGCTACGATTCGATTCAAAACGAGTGAGTGCTAAAACTACGCTTATTTTTTGGTTCTTATTTATCAAAGCAGCGATTTAAGTTCGTAATTTCAGTTGTCCCTATGACGAAATCGGTGAGGGTTCCATTGGTTGGACACACGACAGCTATTCAGTCAGATGTGTGCCAGGTCGGGCTTACCCATGTTGTGATGTTGAACATTGTTGTGATCCAATCAGCTTTTGCAATCAGCTGAATGTTTGATTCCACTCATGAGATTTGTCCAAAAAAAAAGAATTAAGAACGGAGTCGACATTTTCAGGTGAGCAGCATCCGATCCCTGAATTTAACATCGATCCCGATCTCAACGAGCGTCTACAGCGTTGTTATCGGTTGTACGCCGAGTGCGACATCGCTGCGGCCATCTGTTTTCGCGACGCCGGTTGGTATTTGTCATGTCAGTCTGGCGTTTGTTTCCAATATAACATATTTTAGTGTAGCATTTCAGAATATTTGAACGACTCAAGGAGATGATTATTTTGTCTGACTGTTGTCGGATTATTTTGTCTGACTGTTGTCGCTCTAACTTATATGTCACAGCTAGACCCAAGAACCTGATGGTTCAGTGTCAGCACCAAACCAAACGTCAGTCCGCCTAACTTGACGAGCCCCAGACGGCCGCGCGGTATGGGTCGAAACCGCAACCCTACCACGAATCATATATGCACCTCGTGCACTATCGCATATGTACAGTACGTCTTCACATGTATGTATTTTCCAGGCCCAGATCCTCGTCAAACGTCAACCTGGACGAAACCAGCATGTCCGTGGTGCCAGGTTGATCTGGCGGATGTGACGTTGAAGACACTGGCCTCTAATCGGATGTGCATGGGTCTGCTGGACAAGGCAGCTGACGTGCAGTGCAAACCTCTGGATTATTATCGTGGTTCGGATTTTTTTGTTGAACCGGATGCGGCTATGTAACGAGCAGGAACCGTGGCTCTATGGTGAAAGTTAGGCGCCGAACGATAAGATGTTTAACGATCGTCATGCTGTCACTCCCTGGATAAGATCGGAATAGTTCCAACCGAGCAGTTCTTTGCTTCATATCCGCTAAATTTGCCATGTGGTTTCAAAACTGTGGTACATCCGGGAGCAGCTAGAATATGTTTTGACGTGTCGTTCTCTCTGCAATTCTCGGGCGGAGGAACAGCAGAATCAGAGCCAGTCAACTTCTGAAAAAGTGTCTCGTGACCGAACGGGTAGACTATACATAAATTTTATGATCGTTCCTCGATCCAAGATGCTGCCGGCGGCATCGAGAAGGCGATGGTGCCTGTTGGCGGAGTGATTGGCAACAACCAGGTGAATGCATGGTTTCTCACCGATCGATATCATCACTGCAGCGAATGCAGCGAACGAACGGAAACACGACATTGCAACAAAAATGGACCGTGTGTCGGTAAGCGGAGGGGGACACAACCCCTGAGGACAACCAAATAGAGGGGTCGCCGTTTTGTATAGGGCACTGCTGTATATGTGCACTGCTCTAATCCAACCAAGCTTATGGTTTTCGAAAACCACTGCCTTATTCAGCGTTTCTTTGAAGGCTCACGCACATACATACGTATTTGTCAAGCAATAATGCAGCAATGGCTACGAGACCCTGCCCATTTTCTAGCAGATGACGTCATGAGCATCTAACATTTTACCTCATTGTCCGCGCGCAGAATATCGAATGATCGGCCTGGATCGTGACCCGAACAACGATGGTCATCGATTTGTGGCCGACAACGGCGTGTGCGTCAGCAAACCACAACGACAGACCCATCGTGGCTGGGGGTTGTTTAGCTGATAATATTTGAAACGCCAGACTGCTGTGTTGTTCACATGCGTTTTTTGATTTGTTCAATTTGATCAATTTGATTTGATCAATATTCCGATCACATCTCCATTATAAATGCAGTGCATTGAATGGTTTGTTCTTGTTGAAGTCCATAAATGTTACCTCAAGTTACGGTAACTGATTGATTGTTTAGATAACTTCTGTGTTTGTTTCTCTGTTGCTACTTTTGGTAGATCGCTTGAAAGCAAAATCAACTGAGACAGGCATTCTCCAGGCTTTTGAGAATACTGCAAAAGCAGAATGCTAACCGGTGGTATGCATTTCACAGCTTGCATTTAATCTACACAACGTGAGCAGGGAACATTACTCTCAGCCATTGCTTGCTCGTGGAGTGTGCATTACCTATACAATTGCTGGTTGGCAGGCGGATTGTTCTACACCTCTATCGATTTGTGTCTCGCACCACCGCTGTTTGCAGCATTGTGCGGGTTCATTCCAACATGGTTCAACGCTAAATTAGGCGATGAGTGCCGAATCCGTTTCTTGGATACATAACGTGTGCGTGTGTCTGCCCTTTAGCTGCCTCTGTGCTACGCTCACGTTATGTATGTGCATACATAGTTAAAAAGAAGGAACACAAGCTGATGGCCTGTTCTGGCATCGAAAACCCAGACAATTAAGTTAGATACACTTGATTCCTGTAGCAAATGCTGTTTCCTAGAACAACTGAAAACAACGGCTGCATAGGGTATAAATCGCCGGTCAAAAAAAAAGATTTGCCGACCGTGACCGGTCCGTCGTTGGGGAGCCACCAGAACTGCACGATGCAGATAATGTACAATGACAGCCCAGGACTCGAAACCAAGTACCCCATGCATCCTTCAGTTGCACGATTCGACGATATCGCAAACATCATTCCGCATTTTGCACTGACACAGCAGCAGCCGTTGATCAAAATACAAAAAACCTATTTCATCATCATGTCATTATCATTACGAACCGTAATCCATCTACTGATTGTTATCCTTTTGGTGACGACGAAAACTCGCAAAACAAGTTCTGACATCTACAGAAAACTGAATTTCGACAGCTCATTGAGATATGGTTGGCGAGTGTGACGTTGGAAATTGAAAGTGTGGGAAACACGGGATTTACACAGATTGTAGTTCCACGAATGCCGAATCTGATCCCAAATTCAGCCTGTCGTATTCCGCTGAAAATTCCTCGTTTTTCTGTGGTATCTTTTGTAGGAGGGACCGGAAGTTTTTGAGCCGTGCTCTCGAAAGTTCACTTCTTTATTCATGTACGTAACAAGAAAACGTTTGCTTTCACGCACCGAAACGTAGACAAACAGAATATGGCAGTGCACACGTTGATGCTTTGATTTAGTACCACCTGGCCACACTATAGCTTGCGAAATTCTTTGCAGGACCTTTGCTCATGAAGAACGTGTACAGTCAAGCAATTCCGTGCACAAAGAAACCAACAACGACACCGACTTCTGGTCGTACCAATCTGACGTTGGCAAAATGCCAGCATGAATGCACCAAATATCTGCCGTGCTGCGGCGTCGTGTATCGGCCTACAGTGAGTCGGTTTTGGTATTGAAAAAATACCACACGCGCAAATTATTGCCCGGGTGCTATTGTAAATGTCCAAACTCGCTGCCGCACATTAAAATACACCCCGTAGTTAATGTCACGTTCTGAACCCGAACGCTAACCACGCGCAATTCTTAAACATTGCGCGCAGCTACCTAGCTGGCTCGTAAGCTGCACGCGCGTCTGCTGCCCGAATGTTTCAAAAGTTGACTTTCGGGTTTAGAACGTGACATTAATTATGGGGCGTATTTCACTGAGTGGCAGCGAATTTGGAAATTTACAAAACGTTTGCAAAAGTGGACATACTGTAAAAATATAACATAATACAAAACCTTACGGCGTGTGTGTTGTGTCGCAGGGCGGGCGATGTGACCTGTACAATGGACTCATCGACAACTATGATTTGGCTGAGAAATATGTAGTCGACGAGACGGCCTGCGTTTATCACGTCAAACGGGTGAACTGCGTTGAAGGTATACGATATGCGTGAAGCCTAGAGTTTAGCCACGTGGACATTTTGATATCAAAACGTGTTTTCGCAGATCATTACTGGACGGATCAAGCGCACAACCCAATCCTGCCCCAACGATACCATTATTGCTCACAATTAGGCAAGACATACGAACTGAAAGATGGCACCTATGCGTGCATGAAATGTTGGTTATTGGCGAATTCTATAAACTGTGACCGATACCTAATGTTTCACATTACTGTCGACGTGTGATCATGCCCATTTGCAGTGTGCCCCCGTCCGCCGATCGCACATTCGATTGTGCTATCGTATTCACGGAACGCACACGTGGCTGGTGGCAGTGCACAACGTGATAGAGCTGTGCTGCGGTGCAAACATGGATACAGGTCGGCTACGGTATAAATGGGTTACGGTAGGAATGGATTACGGTACCAGTAGGTTACGGTCAATAACAAACTGGTAAGCATCCCCGTTCTCAATCACCACGCGGTTCAGATGGTCGACAGCGTCGATGAATGAAACATCAAACGTGACAGTGCAGTGCGACGGTCAAGGGACGGGTAGATGGATGCAGAAATACGAAGGCAACGTGGTCGACGCTTGGACGAAGCAAATGGAATTACAATGTAAGACGCCTGAGTTATTCGGTACTTTGTTAGTTCGGGGGCTGCCATCTGCTTCAAATAGAGTTAGGCAGCGCTTGTTACGCCGTGAGCTAACACATTCTCGTCATGCCAACGCTGGATATGATAACAAGCGGGGGCAAACCCCGCAGTTGGTTATGCTGTCACCATTCTCTAACGCATGTGCACCACATTGGGCTCATGGCTCTGTGTTCCATTCGATTGAAAGAACAAAGCTAGATTTTACATTTACTGTTTCTAACACTTTGATGTTTCATCCACAGGTGAGCCCCTGGAGCCTCTGCTATCCAACCCTGATGCGCCCAATCTCCAGTCATCAACCAATGATAACACAACCATAATCGTGCTCTGTGTTGCGCTCGTGGCAGTGGCTGTGGTGGGCACTGCTCTAGTTGGGGCACTGGTTATGAGAAAAGGGTACCGAAACAAACCAAGGTTGTTTCGGGTGGTGTGGGAATTAAACTGGTGTTTTTTCAACTTCATCTAGGTTTGGGTTCCGATTTGAATGGTTTTTCGATGAGGAAGCGTGTAATCCAGAAAGCCTGAGCTTCAAGCCTGGACAGTTGTCTTTTACACTCGTTCCAAACAATATGGAGTTGATGCTCATTTTGTTATACATACTTATAACTTCGAATTTATCGTTTGTGAAAAAAGTGCGTGTTTTGATTGCAGAAAATCGAAAGTTTTCACCGACGATAACCAAGAATTAATCGAGCTCCCACCCACTTCAATTCTGCCGACAACCACAACATTGACTGCAAATGACCCGACTTCCTACAGCGATATTCCGATCTCCAGTGATGGAACCATTGACACAGATGATGATACACAGAATAGTGATGGAACTGAAGTGACCAAAAATAAGCATAAGAATAAAGGACACCAATTGAAAAGAGAAACAACAACAACTCCCGAAAGTCGACACAGTGACAGACGAACGAAGACAAAAAGCCAGTACATGGCGCCGGAAAATGTGAATTCATTGAGTCACTTTTTAAACTCCGTTACACACGAGGATTTGGAACACTGATTTGATTTATATACTGTGAGCCAGTTGCTATGTCAACGTCACTGATTCACACAAGACTTACCATACTTCAATACGCAGTGTTCCTCTTATGGTAAGGTATATGTATGCATTAGTGACAAGAAAGTCAAGATAAAAAGCTACTGGTCCTAGACAAACTGCATTCGGCCAACTGTCTGACGGCAAACGCGTACCACACCCAAACAAACATTGAAAAACGATCCTGAAAGCGCGGTTTGGTCATGAGCATATGTCAACTTTTTTCAAATGTTGTTCATGGTTTCATTTATCACCGGTCATCCGAAGGTCGGGGGTTCGAGTCCTCCTGGTTGTTTTTATTGACCACTGGATCGAGGTACTTGACAAAATCGTTGATGCTGATTTGATTGCAGTCCGCCGAATCGCCACAACCGATCGACCGCCAGCCGTAGAACACCTGAAACATACTGGCTGATGTTTCAATTATGTTCTGCGTTCACAAACGAGAGGTTGTAAAGATGTGGCGGGGGTGTCATCTGACGTGGATCTGTTCCAGAGACATAATTTGATACGTCGACGTATCGATGACGTCATCAATGACGCTGCAGTCACGTGGCCACCCATACAGTGATGTCATAATGACTCACAGGATATGGTTCCAATGTAATCATTCTAGCGTGGGAGGAGAGAACCCAAACGCCTGGTCAAGGTGGTGCTGGCCATCGCAAATATTAGCTCCAAAATTGACTACCATGCGGATGGTATTATGCCGTATTCAGAAAAGCTTTGCACGCACGTTTAATTCCGCTGTGAAACCCGGTAAAGCGGAGACACCAAAACAACTTTTGCGCGCTTTTCAATAATAGACTGTGAACGAGCAACACATCTTGAATGACAACAACAGTTTTGTCTCATAGGGCAATAGTTTACGTTTACATCGTTCATCACCTGACTTGCCAGCCGAACAGTTGGACTCAACGACCTGAGGCTGCTTAAACTTGGCAGGACACACAAACAAAATTTGGGCACAAAATATGCAGTACCGACGTTGTTATGCATGTGCGTGTGAAATTTATTCACATTTCTTCTCCTCATTCTTCTTCTCACAATTCCGGTGCCATTATGTGTATTTTTCGTTCTTAGCCAAGTGAACGTCAGTAGTGTTAGCTGAAAGAATTTATTTAATGTTTGTTATCGACATAGTGATGCAAAGTGTGGTGACGAAAGAATTGAAACAATCGGTTTTCAGGTTTGCAGGAACCTGTATTCTTCCGAACACAATCACGCAATGAACACCGTGGATCGTTTCCACCAATCTGATGCGCCCCCTTTCCCTCCACCCCCATATCCGGTGAATCCGAGTGTTTCTGAACCGAATCCACACCGCAGCTGTGATGTCGCTGTTGAGGAGACAACAGAGTAGGTCAAATTTGCATTTTGGGTCTCGCAAATGAAAAGGCCTTCTCGATACTATTTTCAGCATTCACAAAACAATCTTGCACGTTTCGTTGAAGTTGGTCGTAGAAGTTCGACTTAGCGCTGGCTGATACACACGCATTTCTAAACGAAGGATCATCATGACTCGTTGTTGTAGTTCGCAGATGGCTGTTTGACTTGGGTTTAAAATTACTTTAGCAAAAACGGAACACAAACGTTTCAGAGGAGCTTATGTGGGTGTGCTTTGCGGGCACGTGCAATCGAAGACAGCGGTGCTAAAACACTTTGCCACAAGGTTCAGGCTAGTAGCTCATATACGTTGGTACATTGGACGCATTTTTTACTTTAAAGTCAGAAAATAACGAAAAAAATGATAAAATAATTTAAAAAAGTGGACTTACTTTTTAAAATCTTAAAATAAAAAAGTGGCCAACTTTTTACAAAAATTTTTTTACTTTTTTTTTAATCCAACCCTGGGCACAGCACTGAACTTCAGTGAAACATTGTTGTGTGCCAATGCGAGCGAAATGTTCAGCTTGACTTTGGAGGTGACGGTGAAGTTGACGGTGAGCTTGACGGTGAACACGTCATACATAGTTCACCCTAATGTTACACGTGACTTTGAGTTTGACGGTGAACTTTGACATTGAGCTTGACTTTGTTTTGTGAATTTGAGTCATTATGCAACTGAACAATCGAAATTCATGGTCCACAAACACCATTGCATGTTCAAAATACAGAGCAGTGGTTAATAAAAAAATTTTTTATTCAAACCCCATTTTTTTAAAAAAATTTTTTTTAATTTAAAAATTTTTTTTTATTCTTGCCAAAAACTGCCAGAAACGAAAAAAATGAGCTCCAAAGCAAAAAATAGCGGCATTTTTCTTCCATAACGTGTGGTAAGTGCATATAAAGCACTCACGACACGAAAACAATACTAAACAATGGTCAATGAGTACCAACAGTAGTCAGGTACACACCCGTACACTTCCCCCACGTGGTGTGGGTGCCTTGGTGTGGCTTTGTGACACTCAAGACGGTAAATTTGGGTGAAACTATTGCCTCTTGGTACACGACCAATGCAAATATGTGACAAACAGTGTAAATATAGAGTGAATATCACACCGAATCACTGCTTTCGGGTCTGTTGCATGGATAAATGCATGCCCACCCAGTCACATGTACATGTGTAATCATATGAGAGGCCATGTGAGTGTGTGCACTATGTCTAGATGCCACAAAACAACGATTATGGCACCCAATACACCCATGGTAGGGTCGGGTGATGTTAACAGTAGCAATTTTTATGCAAAAAATAGCACTTTTAGAGCATAAAAATAGAGAAATTTTCGAATTTTAAAATAATAAAAAAAATTTTTTTTAAACTTTGGAACGAATTTTTTTAAACAAAAAATTTTTTTTAAAAAAAAAAATTTTTTTTAAACCACTGATACAGAGTGCTCCCTCAGGTTTGGAGATCGGATCGAACCGGCTTTGCCTTGGTCATGCCACTTTCTTTAATTAAGCATATTAGGAGACTTTCTGGAGCCAGTATTTTCGACCAGCATGCAAGTTGTTAACAGGCTTAAAATGAATAATTTTAAGGCTGATCGGAACTGGCGGCCGCTGTAAGTCTATTAAAGGGGGACTCATTTCGAGACCAGCACAATCCAGATTAACAAAAGTTAGCGCGATCGGACCGAAATCGGCTGCGATCGAAACGATTGAACTTTCCGAAGCAGGAACAAAAATATTTTCGGACCAGTTGCATTTTTTATTGAAAATCAGGCAAAAACTCATGAATCGTCAGACCAACGAGCGAGCAGCTGAAGTTGGTAAAAGATAACGAAAATTCTAACTTGTGGTAATTCCTAACAGTGACGATTTCTTCCAAAAAAATCATTAATCCTTAAAAAAGGTAGACATCATGGTAATTACATGCAATCATCAATAAATTTTCACTTCTCTACCCATCTGTTGAGTGAAACTCAGACGTGGAAATGTTTCGATAATAGCACGCATGTGTGACGACCACATTGCGGACGCAACTAAAGGTGGTCCACCACCGGTGTCTACTTGCGACTGGACCCCGACGGAAGCCATTCGCGTACCATAAACTCACGCGAGATGAACCTTTTTGAATGATTTATGATTTTTTTGGATGAAATCGTCACTGTTGGGGAAAATCCCGAGCTAGAATTTTCGTTTTCTTTTCACCAACATCGGCTACTCGCTCGATGATCATCTGGCTTTTACCTGATTTGCAATAAAAATGCAGCTGGTCCGAAATTGTTTTTGTTCCTAATTCGGCCGATTCAATCGTTTCGATCTCGGCCGATTTCGGTCCGATCGGGTTAACGTTAATGGCATTTTGATTGCGCGGGTCTCAGCTGCAGGATGAAATCATAAAAAGAGCCCTTTTGACAATGAGTCCCGCTTTAATATCCTTATAGCAAAAATCACTATCCGATCCTATCACCAGACATCGTATTCAAACCAAACTCGACATTGGGTGCAGGTGGCTTCGTCGTTGGCGTCGGCCTAATCGTTCAAGGCTGCGTGCTGTGTGCGTTGCAAACAGAAACTGAGGAATAGAAGGGTGATATGAAGCTGTGATCAAGTCAAGTAGCACTTACTCCCAGGAGCGCACTAATTATTCGAGAATTGTTTATTTATTTCATTACTGTGCCGGTACAGAAAGAATAAAATATAAATAACGAATAAAAATCAGCTGCAACATCGCGCGACAGCGGATGAACTAGACAACAAAAAAGTTCAGTGGCTCGCTATCCACTACCGTATAGTCCGTCCACCAGCTCATGGCACTTTGTGTTGCTGCTGGCTGGTTTGGTTCCTTCCTCCACGTTCTAATGAAAGAGAAATTGAGTGTGAGCGATTTTGCAAAAAACTAAAAAAATAATAAAATGTGTCGAAAACGATTGAATTCGATCAAATTTAAAATTAAATTAAATTAAAATCTATAAAACACGTCGATTTCATAAAGACAGCAATTTAGAAGCAAAAATAATTTTTTTCGGAAACTCGATTTCTCTTTCATTAGAACGTGGAGGAAGGGAACAAGTCGGCCAGCAGCAACACAAAGTGCCATGAGCTGGTGGACGGACTATACCTGTCAGCGCATGTTTGCCCGATAACACAGCTGGTGAAGCGTTTTCTTGTTGTGTTACTGATTGCCGAGAGTAAGATAGACGAAATCTGTTATTACAATCACGCTAGTGCACCGAGAGAAATGCCAGAAAATGCCAGATATGTATGTATGTTAAGTCACTCGGAGGCTTATTTAGAATTGCGACACGCTTCGAATTTGAGATTTCAGAAACAAATAATTTCTAGATATGCTTCTACGGTGTAAAAGCATATGAAACATCCATGAACATGGCCATAAGTAGCCTCCGCGTGGTGACTTATTGTATTTGGCATTCTCCGGTACAAAAGAAGCGCTAATCACTGTAGCTGATCGCGCGGGACCAGCACGGCACTGATGATCCCCACACGGTCTCGATTGCTGATGCTAGCTGACGCTGTGTGCCATTTGCTGTTCGACAATATGAACACATCTTTATTGGCCACATTATCTGTCCCATCCGTATGCCCGCCAACGACCACAATCCGCCCGTCATTTAGTCGCAACAGGTGATGATCGGCCAAGGTGCGTGGCATGTTGTCCATTGGCGACCAGGTGTTGGTCGCCGGATGGTAGCGTTCACATGAAGATAGATGACGGACAGCTGCTGTGTCGTTGTGGCCACCGCAAACCTGCGGTAGTGAGTGACAATGCGTTTGTTTAAAATACTATACCCAATTACGTTGAGTATGACAGAATGAAACTAAAATCAGTTTAGCGATTTTGACTGGGACCATGGCGGACAAAACTGCACATGCAAAATAACGCATGAACGTACACTTCCCAAATCGTATCCGATATTAACGCATCTTTAAAAAACCAAAGACCGTCCTGTTCCATCGGCTAACGGCCATCAAACAGAAAGCTCTGGTCTCAAACATATTACAAGCGACTGTATCGTGCACTCACCACAATCGTTTCTCCATCCACGACCATTGCATGATTAAATCTCCGTGTTCCCATTGATTTCAACGTCGTCCACTGATCATTGCCTTCATCATATCGCAGCATTCGGTTGCTGATAATCCCACTGCACGTCTGGCCACCCGAAACGTAGATGTGGTTCTGAAACGACGTGGTATATGCGGTGTCCCTGGTGTCACTCTCATCTTGCTACATGGCGACAGCAGGTAACATGCTCTCAAACAAAGTTGACTTCCTCATGTTTGACTTTTTTAAAAGCCGAAAATCGCAAAAAAAAGTTGACTTGAGGAACGCAAGGTCGATACGTTGATAATCAATATGCTGTTCTGGTCTTCTTTGTTGAGACGCGGCCCAATCACCCTGGTCTCACCTTGTACACAACGGATGCGATGTCGTGGAAACACCATCCATCGGGCAATGCTCGCTTTACCCAGACACCGTCTTCGTCGTTGACGTTCCGAAAATCGCACGATCGTCTGCAGTCGCCACCGGAACCACATCCACACGCGAACAGTAGATGACCGTCAGGCAAATACCCGACACCAGCTGCAAGATTTGACTTGGTTGTATGCACCACCTGATTTTGGATATTCGAAGTTGCGTTTCTCTTTTCCAGTGCTTGGTCATTGCCTGAAGAAGTCAGCTGCTTGCTGACGAAACGTACATATGTATGTGTAGCAAGTAAAGTGTTGTTTATTGTGGCAGAGCGTGGCACAACTTCATATCAATCATAAAATTAAGAGATTCGGCCGTCGTGAATGAATCCGATCCGTTTTTGAAAACATACAAAACACTCACCAAGTCCTCTGGCTTCATTTGCATCTGGCCGCTTCACCCACTGCCTACCGACCAACTCCTCCACCTTGCGTTCGTCTGGAAGCACCATATATTGCTAATCTAATCACTAACTTGGATGACCCATGTCTATGCCCAAATTGACCTACATTTCATACACACACTATCCAACAAAAGTTAACTGAAGCAGCTTCTGACACTCTTTTGCAACATGCAAATTGCACACTTCACCTTTTGTCATCAGCAGCACTCACCATTCCATGCTCCCAACGACCACAGGCTCCTTCCTGTCCACACAAGTCTTGGTGCATAAGTATGCTTTGGTGGCTGCATACCAAAATCGGTACTCACACGAGCATAGCCACTGGCGCTGATCGTTATACGTTGCAGCTGCGGGTCCTTCGCTTGAATCAACAGTATCGAATCTGAGGATTAAAGATGCATGAATGCAATAAGTTCTTGCAATATTTCCGCGGACTCAACATACATATACGTGAGAACCCAAGAAGAAGTGTAGCCTACGCACGACATGAAGGGTTCGTAGTTTCAACTACAACAGATATTTTTCTTTTTTCGGGGTCAATTGGGTCAATATTAGAGGCAGCTGCGAGACATAGCTGAAACTGCACACTGCCGTGCGATGAAGTCCAGCTGAACTTTCAACGACCGCATTGTTGAACGTCGGACCGAGCCAATCACACCCACACTTGTCCTCAACTCTGCTGCAGACGACGGATGAAACATCACCTACTGCAATTCCTTTCGTCAGAATTGTCACCGCAGTCGTCCTGTCCATCGCAGAACCATTTCTTCGGTATACATTTCTGACTATTGGCTGTGCACTGTTGGTAGTCGACGCGTTCGCAGGCGTTCGGGTACACTGCAGCAACATGACCGATTTTGTTAGCTAAATGATCAGCTGTGCTAGGTATTGGTCGCACAATGACTATATAAGAATTCATCAAATCAGTCCTGATTTTCACGTTCAGTCACTCTTAACCACTGTGCTATTTGTGATTCTCACAAAACATTTTCAGCTGAAAATAATCTAGCAGATCAACCACGTTGCCTCAGGTCTGAAACATTCTCTTTACAACATGCTTTGTGGGCGATCACGCAACGCAACGTCACTTTCCCTCTTTACGATTCAGGAAAAAAATTTGACCAATTCTTATAAAGTCATTGTGCGACCAATATCTATGTAATGACAAACTACGCCAACACGAGCCCGATTTCGCAGCTGGCAGAATTGTGAAACATTCATACGTGGCTGCTGATTTGGGAAATGTTACACGTTGAAGAATACAAAGTGGAGCATGATAATTTTCTCTTTATATTCGTTTTGAATCGACACCACCTTCGAAATCGGGCTCGTGTTGGTGTCGTTTGCCTTTACAGTAGATGCATACGTGGCATGCCCTGTTCAATATACTGTACATACACTGGCTCTGCGTTGTGAGAGATTGGAGGTCAGGGACACGCATAACCTAGTCACTGTTGATTTTAACGAATGTCGAAGGTCGGCTTAACGTTGAGCAGGTATAGTCCATCCATCAGCTCACGGCACTTTGTTTGGGAGGTTCAGGTTCCGTTGTAAAAAATTGTTCCTCCGCAAGGCAATGTCAGAGAAAACGGCGCACAAAAATAAAATAAAAACCGATTTCTCTTTCGTTTCCTTTTCGTAAGCCAACCGGAACCAGAACAGCACTGGATCCTGTTAAACTTTTCAGCTGACAAAAAGTGTCATGAGTTGATGGATGGACTGTACACACAAGCGGAGACAGCTCACAGCAGTTTTTCTCGTCGCTTCCATCCTTGCAATCCTTGTCACCGTCACATCGCCAGTCATTCTTGACACATTGTCGATTGTCGCACGTAAATTCGCCGTTGTTGCACTTTGGATGGTCGGTACGAGCACAGTTGGGATTGTTGTGCTCGTCAGCACCATCAACACAATCAACCTGGATTCATACATGTTGAATTAGTGACTCGGTTAGTACTTAAGCGTGACTCGGTTGGAGGCGTGCGAAGTACAGCCCTTCAAATGAGGCGTGCGAAAAACAAATTGCGTCAAATGAGGCGTGCGACGTACAGGGAGGCGTGCGAAAGACATCCGACACAAAATGAGGCGTGTGACGTACAGTGAGGCGTGCGAAAGACAAATTGCGTCAAATGAGGCGTGCGACGTACAGTGAGGCGTGCCAAGTACACTGAGGCGTGCCAAAGTCAGCCAAGATCAGGCGTGCGAAAGACATCCGACACAAAATGAGGCGTGCGACGTACAGTGAGGCGTGCGAAAGACATCCGACGTCAAATGAGGCGTACGAAAGACATTCGACGCCAAATGAGGCGTGCCAAGTTCATTCGTATATCATGTACCACTGACATCTGCAGTGGCTTGTACCATGCTGATACATGAGGCGGTGTACCAAGTACGCTTACAATGATGCGTGCGAAGTACATCGGACGTCAAATGAGGCGTGCGAAGTTCGGATTTTCGGAACTCGCTTATAAAGGCTCGTAGAGCGATTCTGAAATCAGTTCTGGAATCGATTCATTTTTGCGTGGTTTATACCTTTTTAATTAATTGAAGACCTTAATTGATTCCGGACTTTAATTCAGAATCAAGAAATCACCGATCGATCGGTCACCGCCGATCCGGATCAGTAACCGTTGCTTGCGGTGCTGCTCTTATATATGCATTTGGCGAAACATTTTTGCCCGTCAGTGCACTAGTGTATTTTAGAATTTTAGTCTGCTGAAGTTCGATCAGTTGTCAGAACACAGTCTAAACATCGCCGTGAACGTCCATAAACATGCGAGTTGAAGCGTACAATGTACATTGAGGCGTGCGAGGCACAAAACAAATGTTACGTCGCATACTGTTGTCGTTTTTGTCCCACTGTACATTGCACGCCGCAAGTATATTTCGCAGGCACAATATATGTTGTTCTTTATGTTCATAGCAAGTTTTGGACGGTATTCTACAGCCCAATCGAGGATTTTCACTCTAAAAGTCGCCAACACACCAGTGCACTGACGGGCAAAAATGTTCCGCTAAATGCATATATAAGAGCAGCACGGCAAGCAACGGTTCCGAAGATCCGAACTTCGCACGCCTCATTTGACGTCCGATGTACTTCGCACGCCTCATTCTAAACGTACTTGGTACGCCGCATCACATATCAGCATGGTACAAGCCACTGCAGATGTCAGTGGTACATAATACACGAATGAACTTGGCACGCCTCATTTGACGTGGGGTGACTTTCGCACGCCTCATTTGAAGTGGGGGTGACTTTCGCACGCCTCATTTGGCGTTGGGTGTCTTTCGCGCGCCTCATCTGACGTCTCATGTCTTTCGCACGCCTCATTTGACGTCGGATGTCTTTCGCACGCCTCACTGTACGTCACACGCCTCATTTTGTGAGGTTGTCTTTCGCACGCCTCATCTTGGCTGACTTTGGCACGCCTCAGTGTACTTGGCACGCCTCACTGTGCGTCGCACGCCTCATTTGAAGCCGTTTGTCTTTCGCACGCCTCATTTGACGCAATTTGTCTTTCGCACGCCTCATTTGAAGGGCTGCACTTCGCACGCCCCGACCGAGTCACTAATTCAACATGTATGACCTGGATACACGTACACGTATATAACATAAGTTACTGTCAGATAAAATTGCTTGTCGCTTACGCCAGGTATCTGAATCTGGTTATGCGTCAACGTGAAGGCCATGAATTGATTGAAAACTACTTCCCAAATAATCGTAACCACAGTCTATATCATTTCCGTCGTTTCTTTCAAACTGGCCAACCCATATTGCATCGTCTACGATTTTACCGGAAAACAGTTAAACCGAATGTGAAATGCAGTGGTGATGTTGCAAGCACATGTAAGCACGAACGCACTGCCTTCGGCCCCTGACACCCCCGACTTTTAGACAGACCTCACGATCACACACCCAGGCGAGCGGGATGCACTCATGCCGTGGAGTCGACAGTTTGGCGTTCATTTTGCAATGGAATTCGTCCAAACGACACGTTCGGTTGCCTGCATCAAGGCAAAACATGTCCGTCAAACAAAACACTTAACGGCACTTCCCGGGCGTACCATTTGCGCGCTGGGAGTCCCCATCTTAGCTACCCATATGGACAATTAAGGGAGAAAACCCTGGAAGAACCTACATATGTACCTACATACATACAAATTTCGAGTAATTATCAAGCAACAGACCACAGGCATGTCTGCTGTCCTCATCAGATCCGTCCAAACAATCATCATCTCCGTCACACACAGCCGCACGATTGATGCACTTGCCGTTGTCGCATTTGAACACGTAACGTCCCTGAAACATCATTCAGATTGTCAGGGACACGTCAGTCGACTGGATAAATGAAAAAGAAGAGAAAACCGATCATTTTCTAACGTACATGACATTTCTTCTCGCCATCTTCCGTCCTGCATTTTTCGCGCGTTTCATCACTACGATCGGGACAATCGTAGTCTCCGTCACATTGCCACCATTCGGGGATGCAACGACCCGACGAGGGACAGCGCACGCTGAAAAAAGGGCGTGAATGTTCTCTTCCCGTTTGCATTTTCATCACAACTTGGGTTTAGGCTTAGGCTTAGGCTTATCATTGGGCTTAGGCTTAGGCTTAGGCTTAGGCTTACACTTAAGATTAGTTTTGTGTTTGGGCAAACAATTAATTTCCTTTGAAATCGATAATGCCTGGACATGTTCGACAACGCGGCAATAAACGAAGACGCGATGACGATGGTGACTCTGGTTCATCTTCAAAATCTGACTCGGATTCCGATACCGTGAGTTTTTTATTTTTCGTTTTTATTTCTGTTTTGGATCGCATTCTGTGTTTTTTGCTCCGCCATTCACACATTTACGCATGTTTTTTATGTATTTTCCTGCTCTCATCGCGCTTGTTTTTATCTTCAGCCTTAGTTTTTGCCTTCTGTTTTTTAAAATTTTACCTTTTTTGCCCCAGTTAGTTGCAGGTAGAACAGCAGGATGTACTGAAGACCCGCTTGGGTGTAGTTTTTTAAGTACAGGCCTAACTGCTGTTCTGAATCGGTGCTTGTCTACATTCATGGCCGAAACAAGACAGCCATTTATCTAGCTATTATTAATTTCTTCTTTCGTTAATTTAATTTCTAATTTTCCTAGTCTAGAAAATGGTTGTAAAAGCCGATTCTCTAGGAACTCGTTTTTTCTCTGCTTTTTATGGGGCTAGGTTGTTAGTTTATTTAGTATTTTACAAAAAAAGTTTTTATTTTTGCGCAATTTTTTTTAAATTTGCTCTTGCTCGCTTTTTTGCCTTCATTTATTTCTCTGTTTTTTCCTTTTCATTGCTGCCTTCATCAAGCTCTCACTTTTTATGGTGTCTTCTACTAATAGATAATATTAATCTGTCACAACTTTCCATTTTTATAATTAGGTTGACTAGTTGGACCGTTAGCCTGATGGTTCGCCTCGGCTTTCGGTTACCAATTAGCTGCTGTTCATGGTTGCGTTATCGTTGCTCTCTCTTTTTTCAGAATTCTGCACCTTTATTACGTTTTTGTCCTGTTTAGCCATATGCCTTCGTAAAGTTTTCCCTCATTTCTTAGGCTACTTTCATTATTACTTAAATTCTCATAAGGTTATCGTTTTTGTTGTTTACTCTGTCAATTAATTCTGCTCTAACATTTTGCCTTATCCCAGCGCATTGCGCTGCGGACTGCCTAACCACACCAACACTTGTGTTGGTTGGACTGCCTTTTCCCGCTGGGGTAACCCGGTGTGGACTGCACACTTTTTAATTCCGCCTT
>JASAMV010008713.1:0-149180 GCA_030248065.1 Rhynchonema sp. JSB1_4
TAACCGTTGTTATAAATTTTCTTGCCCTACAATTGGGGTGGGGCCCAGTCAGTTGGGGCCCGATCAGAGGTTTACTTTCAGGGTCAGGCTTAGGTTTCTCCAAAAGTAGGTCGAAACGGATACCATTCTCCAAATATGGTTCTCTTTTCTGCAGGCATGCCGAAAAACCACCCCAAGCAAGGAAAACACGGTGGAGCGCCCAAACTACACCAGCGTTCCCAATTGATGGTGTTCATTTCAAAACGGTGTCAAAAAAACAAAAGGAGATTAAACAAGAACTGGTTAAAGAGGTTCGTTGCTTTCTTAAAAGCACAAAATCATTAGGCTTTATTTAGGCTTAAGTGTGTTGATACGGGTGAGGGTATCCATGGTCGTTCCCCAATTGACCAAAAATTGAATTTAGGTACTTTTAATTGTCTAATTTACCACCACTTGTTTTTCACAGATATATGTACTGTATACATATGAACCACCACACGCGATTGAAAAACCGTTGGCAAACGCTGTCTCAATCGTCTTCGCGAGTGAGGAGTCTGTTGGAGAACCGAAGCGTCAATTTCCATTGAATGAAGAAAAAATGGCAATGTAAGTTCCGCTTTCACTCCTGTTGACGACAATAACTTTCGCATGACGGCTGATCCAAAAACCATGGGGTTAATTTGGGAATGGGAGCTTATTTCGGTAACAAGAAATACTTGTTCATCAAATATTTTTACACCTGAAAAACACAGAAAACTCTGTGCGTGGCGCGTAAAATGTGCCTGTTTTCCGTGGAACTTTTTTGTGTTTTTGTGCAACAATGTTTTTGCCCTTACCCTGGCCTGATCTATGCACACTTTGCTACCAAAGAAAATATCAGCCCTCCAAAATTTTTACTCTTTTTCGTTTGTTCGTCAACACCATTGATCATGGAAGCACTAAATAAAACCGTGCTTTTGAAAAATCCAATAAACATCCGTAGAGAAAGGGGGCATCAGACTCGGGATTCAATGGGATCAGCGGGGTCGGACATGCCAATATGCGAGTTGCTGGTACTAGTTTTGAATAGCGCAAAATTGGTCCATTAGCTCGTTGGGACAGCTTTTACGCTGGTGAGATCAACAAATCTCGACTTCTCAGTGCAAAAAAATAGTTCAAAACAATAGGAAAAGAATAGTACGTGACCCAGGTCAAACCGATCCTTATCCTGTATTCAGTCAAGAACAAACTATCGAACTTGCCCCCTCTTTTTGCTGGAAGTTCAATCCGCCACTTGCATAAAGTATAACATTACCGCACGACCAAGCATCCTTTATTCAATCCTGTGTTCTGCAATCAAATTTGTGTTCCAGGTGCGAACGGACATATAGTCCATCCACCAGCTCATGGCACTTTTTGTTGCTGCTGGCCGACTTGTTCCCTTCCTCCACGTTCTAATGAAAGAGAAATTGAGTTTCCGAAAAAAATTATTTTTGCTCCTAAATTGCTGTCTTTATGAAACCGACGTGTTTTATAGATTTTAATTTAATTTAATTTTAAATTTGATCGAATTCAATCGTTTTCGACGCATTTTATTATTTTTTTAGTTTTTTGCAAAATCGCTTACACTCAATTTCTCTTTCATTAGAACGTGGAGGAAGGGACCAAACTAGCCAGCAGCAACACAAAGTGCCATGAGCTGGTGGATGGACTATACATTCGCTATGCATGCGAACAGTTGGATGTTTCACAAATGGTGCAATCTACGCGCATGTAGACTGTGATCTGAGATGACCGCAATGTGCTTTGTAATTCTCATTCCACAAACAAGTGATTGTAAAGTGCTTGTGGCGATGTTATTTCTCCTTTTAAAACAACTGTGTTTGTGTATAACTTGCTCATGTCATCGGCTGTAAGCGATTCTGGTCTTTTTCAATAAATTGGATAGAAATCAATAAACATTTTACACACTAGTAGTGAATTTGTTCTCGCCCGGCCTGATAATTGTGCAGATCGCACGCTATGCCCCTTGGGTGGTTTTCAGCACAAGTGCAACTGATCCACCGCTGTGGATGCGAGCAGTGCAGACATGGTTTCAGCACATCAGACTGTCAAATGGACTTTCACTTGATTCTGACACGCACAGGCACAGCCTATGGATGCAGCTGCTGGCAGCTTCGATACGTGAGACTTGATTCTCTTTCGGTACCTTTAGCACACCTGCTTTTAACTACGCATTCTGCTTGGTTTTCGGCATGTACCGCAAATTCCATACACAAGTGTGCGCAGACTCGTTTTCGGCGTACAAACCCTGACCTTGGTTCGATCACTGTGTTGCAATCTTCGCGTATGCAGCATGTCTAGCTTATCAGAGGTTGCTCAAAAACGCAGAGGTCATGGGTGCAATTGGGTAATTCGATACGGTAAACGTGCTCAACGCAGAACGGAGGGTTCTTGCTTGATTTGTTCTGCTTAAGTCTGAAATTATCCCAATAAATAACGAAATGGGAAATCAAGAGCAGGGTGCGGTCCAAAACTAGCTAAACAACCTAAGTCGTTTTCGCTGCGCAATCACGCACAAAGCCTGCAGTCAACAGAATGTTTCAGAGCTGCAGCAATGTGCTTGTTCTCCTGGTTAATTTTCAGGCGAAAATATTTTGTCATAAATACAAGTATCGCACAGTGGTTAAGAGTGGCTGAACCTGAAAATCAAGGTTATTTCGTGAATTATAATTTAGCCATTGTGTGAGCAATTATCAATTGCAGATTAAATTCACATACGTCTGCTGGTCGTACAGCATCACAGAATGCGGTTTATGTGTCCCCCGTTTCAGCACGCTCGGACTCTCAACTATGGTCTCAGTGAGCACTCAAGTCGCCAGACAATTCTGCATCTATCTATGAGCAAGAAGATATCCATGATACTTCATGGTTAGAGTTTACGCGAACGCGTAAGTACCCAAGTTGTCGTTTGGAATACGACACGTGAGGGACACGTGAGGGACACGTGAAGTCAAGGGACATAAGTAGACCGGTACTGTGATTGGTCGGTTCCGAAGTCAGTCCGGAAAGCACTATGCGTGCAGGCGAGTCAACCTGCGTAAGGAGCAGTTCGGTAGATGTTCCCTTGCGTGACTGTGTTGTGTGAACGTTCGTTATGAAGTGGTTAGCGATCGTTCGAGTGAGGGATTAAGTCTCTCCTTGTTTGCGTGTGTCGTATGGCAAAGTTGCATACTTTGCGTGCAGTAATATTTCTTGTTTTTATAATCCATACCTTATGTGTGTGATGTATCCTTAGACACTACGTCCCAAAACATATATAAGCAATCTTCACTTTTAGTAGTTAGACTCAAATCTTCCGCCATACCCACAGTGACCTACTATTGGAAAAGGTCGTTCGTCTCCAAGCCAATAAAAAACCTTCGACGCTTGATTGATTCGCAACGTTGGTTTTGGTTTGTGATTCGTCCTATTGCATGTATTATATATTTATGTACCTAACCTAACCTGACTGGGACTTCCAGCTTTTGCAGATTTTCTAGATCAGGTACCGGAGAAGCTTGATTGATTCGCAACTTCGGTCCGGGGAAGCTTGATTGATTCGCAACCTCGGTTACTAATCCAGTCGACAAGCTTGATTGATTCGCGCGTCGACTCATCGGTGTGGCTTGATTGATTCGCAGCATCGATGCATTCTTCAAGCGGCGAGCCCATTCGTCGCGAACTAATGCCGGACGTCAATTCCCGGAAGAACAATCAGGTGCCGGACGTCAATTCCCGGTCGAACAAGGCAATGCCGGATGCCAGTTTCCGGACGAGAACCGCCGATGGCCGCAGCAGTCCGCCGAGGAGAGAACAGACAGGCGGATGGATAGGTCAGTCGGGCGAGTCAGTGTTGTCCATCGGTCGCGGAGGGACCGAGTGGAAATTCTGGGATGATGAGGAGACTGACAGTGATGTTTCGTTTATCGAGAACCATGCTTTTGGGTTTTCGGAGTGCATCGACCGTCATCTGAAAGACCGGAGGTCGGATGCGAAAGTCAGTCAGTTCGAAGACCGCTGTAGCGCGGGTGTCGATCAGTCAGGAGACCGCAACTGTGGTCGTCCAAACCAATCGGCTAGGCACGTGTACCGACCGGACACGAAAGCTGGACAGGCGCAGGCAGCGCAGGGGTTCCACGCTAGGTCCGTGCGGGCTGGGCTAGCTGATGCTCAACAGGAGGATAGGAGGGTGAATCGACCGGACATTAGAGCTGGGCAAGCGCAGGCGGCGCAAGGGTCCCATGCTGGGTCAGGTCAAACGGAGCTATTGAGTGCTCAACAGGCGCTGCGGGCGCAGGTGTTGTACGATGAATGGTTGAAGGAAGCACGGGCGCGCAGGGCGCAGGAGATCCGTGCGGAGAAGGGACATGGAGTCCGAGTGGAGGAGAGACAGGATCGTACAACGGAGGGGCAGAAAGCCCGTGTGGAGGAGGGGCAGGAAGCCCACGTGAAGGAGGGACCGGAGGGTCCGAAAGAGGAAAGGGCGCAAAAGGCGCATGAGAGTTGCGCGGCCAAAGAGCCGGGAGTGAAAGGGCAGGACACTGGACGAGTGTCGCAGGGACAGAGAGCCGGACGAGCGCAACAGGCGCGACAGGACCGATACGTGAGTTCGGATACAGATTCCGGACCCACACGCGTTCGTGAGAGATATCAGTCTGAGTCAGAATCGACCAGGGAGAACGTGCTCGATCTGTACTCGCAGGAGGAGCTCGATGAAGACCAGATACTTGAGGTATCGTGGCAAGAGGACTGGTTGAATGCACCCAGGTTCGCTGAACCGTGGCAGTTGCATGAAGAAGTGGTTGACATTGTGTTCACCACGCACCGATACAGTGACCATCTGTTGAAATGGTTGTATGCGGGGGAGCTACCCCACGATAGATTGCTTGCATCCAGGATTTCGGAGTATTTGAACGTGATATCGCTGACGTATGAGCCTTTGTGCGAGTTTGACAACCGGTGTCTCGCCGAGGTTCGCGGATTGTGTGAGATCGAGAGCGCACGGGATCCGAGATCCGCCAAGACGCGTCAATTATTTGACCTGTGGGGCGCGATGCTCGATAACCGAGTGCCGATACGAGTGCTACCATATGGAGACCGCCACAGTCCGGGCATGCCACTGCAAGAGGGTTCCGAACCCGTGACTTGTGGATTATACAACGATATGTGTCGGAATGAGGACCCGATGTTGTCCATGCCGAATGTGCTTGAGAATGCGCTCAGAGAACGCACACGGTACTCCGACCTACCCGAACTGGACTACCCAGTGCAGTCGCACACCGTCAGTGTGTCGATGCGAATAGTGCCAGTCGGAAAGACGCAATCCCTGTGGCATGGTGCCTCAGTTGAAGAGTGTATGAGCAGCCAACAGGATGAAACAGGCTGTGGCACGCCTGAAAGTGCTACTGGAGGTCCCAACCAAACTAAACAGAAACGTGAGTACGACGTACTGTACGAACCGATCGTGAAGTGTGTATACTTCGAACCGGAGGGAGAGTTGAGGATGGCTGACTACAATCTCCGATTGGGTCATTTCGAAGGGGATGTGAAACGCCCGTCGATAATGTCTATTCCGGTGGAACTCGTTCTGTCGTCTAGACCCGACGGAAGGATAGTAACAGCTGTTACGCGTGGTGGTTCTTTGAACACCGAACAGCACGGAACCCGCACCACTTATGCTATGTATTGGTCGCACAATGACTAGTTCATATAAGAACCCAGCCAAAAATTTTCCTGAACGCTACAGATTATATCTCTTCCAAAACATTTCTGGCGATATTACAGTGAAACTGCTTGAACACGTGAGCGTGATATCAGCAGAAGTGTTTTGGAAAAAATGTAAATATAAGGTTTGTGATCTGTAGCGAGACGTGCTTTACCGTTCAGGAAAATTTTTGGATGGATTCTAGTATAGTCACTGTGCGACAAATATCTACCAAATTTGAAGTCATGACTGGCTAGGTAAGTATGTAAGTTAAACTTTCTTGTGCACAATCTGACAACATTTTACTAACAAAACACTGTAGCCCCTAAAATGTTGGTTTGTGATTCACGGTTCCGCCCTGTTCGACGCAAGAAGAGATTTTAGATCTTATCTGGGAACCACTCGTTAAATTTAGCCGCCGTATCGGGTCAGATCGGGTTAATACTAGCTTACATTGTCACCCGCTGTTTTGTCCCTGCTGTTTTGACTCAAACGCTTGTTGGATTCGATAACTTCGGTAGTCCAGTTCCATTCCAGTATGTTCTATTGAGAATTGAAATGTAGGCAGTTATGCTTCATAAAGTAAATAAGAAATATTGCACTGCTGCACCAGGATTAAGGTTGGCAAGTTGCAAATTCACCAGGTAACAATAACAACACAGTACCTATACATACTATGTATGTTTACTTAACTTAGTGAGTTAGTGCAGTAACAGAGATCAAGTAAAAATTTTTTAACCGTCTTATACTCTTGAATCCAAAAGATCTTTTTACCGATCAACCCAAAAATGAACAGAGCTCGTTTGATTCGTGTGCTCTTTCTTTTACTGCATAGCTGTCAAGGACAGGATTCGCTTGCTGGGCTTGTTGACAAATTATTTGAAAAATACGACAAACGATTTCCGCCGAAAATACATGACAACCTTATCACTGTAGAAATCGCAATGATGGGCTTAGTTGACGTGGTTTGTCAGGTTTTTAAAGGTTAAAATCGTCAATCAACTGAGAAAGTTGAAAGGTTGAAACACCAAACTTCAGGCGGAGCCCTCCGAAACGGTGACTTTCAAACAGCTTCGTACCATGGTATGTACGTAACGGTTGTTCGTTCTTCTTTTTTCGATATGGACATGAAGAACATTAAAAATCCTTCCCCGGTTCTCGGCTACCGTATTTTTATTGTGAGGCTTCATTCAGGGTTGGCAAGACGACCGCATGAGATGGAACCCATCGGAGTTTGGTGGCTTGAGCGTACTGGCACTGCCGGCCTCAGAGATGTGGCTACCAAACATATTTTCTCCCATCATGTACGTCGAAAGTTTGATGGTTTTATAGTTCCGTAGAGCCCGGTCAAATCGGGATACAGTTGCAATTGCGATGCAGTTCTATCACAATGGCTGGGGCATTACAAGTCCGACCACCAGCTCATGAGACGCCCGTGAACTGAAGCTGGCCAGCTCCAATAACGTTCCGCTTCCACGTGTCTCGAAATGTTTCGAAAACAAAAGGAAGAGAATCGACCATGCGAAACATACATAAATTCTCTTTCTGTTGTTTTCGAAACACGTGGAATCGGAACTTTGGGCCGAATGGTCGAGTTCACAAAACACAAGCCCACCGTCAAACTCCACGTCAATGTTCACAGTCAGATGTTTCGGGACGCGATTTTCTAAACGAAGGGTCAACTTTGACGCGTTATTGTTTAAGAATGGATTCTTCTCTCGCTGAAATATTATTTTAGCAATGGAACACAACCATTGCGAAGGAGTTTCAACCATTCCGAGTCTCATGAATTTCTGACATGAGTCAGAGAAAGGAACAGACGATCACTAAAAAAATTTTGACTGCGGTCAGTGAGTGCCACAGTATTTCAATACCGTTGGTCAGAAACTATTAACTCAGAAACAACCTTCGAAAACGCTCGGCCAGTCTGAGGTTGATGTTGACCAATGACGTTACTCTAATGTATTGTAGCATGCCGTACAACACATTTTAATGCATCTCATGCCGTTTGAGTCATATACGACCACCAAAATAGCGATTACAGCCCAAATCTTGCGTGTCAGATCGACTTTGTACACTCCCAGTCACCAGCATCGCGCATCCCTCTACAGGCCCGTCCACAGGACAAAGGTGTCAACTTTCTAGCTCAAAAAGGCCATTTTTGGACATTTTAACATTTTTTGACAATTTTTTGAATTAAAAATGCAAAATCTGAACTTAAAACAAAATTTTTTGAATTTTTAATTGAGAGCTTTTGAAACAACCCTGGTTACATCAGCCAGCGTGGGGCGCGCGCGACCATTTGACGCGCACTGTGTCTGACGTTGACGCTTCTGGCTTCGAACCTTTGAGCCTGACGGTGAGCTTGAGTTTGGCTTGTGTTTTCCACCCAATCGCGCGCAATTATTGCGCGCAAGCGAAATGGAATTCTTCAAACTCAAGGTTCGCGTGTAAAGTGGATTTGGAATTGTACTGCATGATGATCGCTCTCCACCACGATGCGTACGTCTGCTTTTACTCTACCAAAACGTGTGTGCGTTGAACAACGCTGCTGTTCGCGTAAGCACGCAGCAATTGAGGTCAGTCAGCCAGCTGGAATTTGACAGCATGCGCCATTTCCATTGCACAAACAGTTCTCGAAAACCGCACGCAAGCGTTTTCGATAATTCGACCCATTATTGGATCTCAAGCCAGCTTCAGTTCACGGCGTCTCATGAGCTGGTGGTTAGACTCGTTTGTACTTATCTCGTTGCTTGTCTCAAGTAGTAATTTCGACCAGCCAAAGGGTACCAAAGTGTATGCCCAAGGCCATTGTTGGAGGAGAAGCTTTTGTGTCTTGCCGCATTGACGTTTGGCAAGGTATCATTTCAGCAACGAGCTGCAGCCGATCCTCGATTCGGACACGTTGATGGTGCAAATAATGGCCGATGGAACGATTGTCTACGTGTCGTTCGACTTGGTGACCGCAAAGTGTGATTTCGACGTGCGAAAGTTCCCCAGCGACACGCAAGTGGGTGTGCGCAAGTCCACATAATCACAAATTATACAGCTTACTGGTTTGTAGTTGTGCAGCGTCTTTCGGGCCTCCCGTTTTGACCTGTTTTCACAGAACGGACGGTGCACAGCGCCCGGTCCACGAAAGCAGAATTACCAAAGTCTATTCTTTTACCCATACCCAAAAGATAAAATTATTTATTTCTCCTCGTCCATGAATGATTTTCTCTTTTGTATAGAGGTACTGTATAATAATGTATGGGCAGGTATAGGTTGGTATAGGGTCAGGTATAGGCATGGGTTTAAGATAAGGTATAGGCAGGTCTGTGTCAGTGCGCCAGATGGCCATGTGACCTCAAAACATCTGCTCACGAAACCATTCACTTGGTGGCATTACACAGACCTGTGCCATCAACTACACCTCCACGGCGTATCCCAAACCTGTCATGATCCTGAAGACATCGATCAACAATCAAGTGCCTGGCAGCTGCCAACAAGTCAAGAATCCAGGTCTACATTACAATTTTTCTTATAAACAGCATGTTTGAGAGAACTTTTTTTCAAGCGCGTTTCTTGATCAGAAAAGGTAAGGGCAGTAACTGCGCGTAAACAAACTCATGAGAGCGCCAACCGGACGGCAGGCAGCGTGAACTTCACGGATCGGACAAACACGCTAGAAAAGGTCGCAAAAGGTACATGGCTAAGACGGTGTACACGTCTCCAGCTAACATGCATGTCCGGCTATGGCATGGGCGCGAAATTTTAATTTCAGAGTGGAACGTTGTCGAATGTTCGTTGAGCGAAGGCGAGATTCCGGTCGGTTCAGTGAATCTCGGTTTCCACACATACTCGGCCGCTGTCTTCCAATTCAAATTCCAGAGAAAATCTGGTCCGTTCAATTTGAATAAAGACTACTAATAAAATTGCCAATAAGATTTCAACAGCTTAACATTAGGCTTTTACACGCTCACACAAACATGCCAAGCCGCGATCATCACATTGTTGTCACTTGTTGGCCTGTTCACGCCGAGCACGCAACTGAGAGACCGAAACGAGCGAGTCTGTTTATTTACATTGTTTCTGTCAATTCTTAATCTTGAACGCTGTGTCATCGTTCTTATTTTTTAAAAACTTTGTCAATTTAGGTGACGCTTGGTCTAACAGCATTGTTGGCACTGTCCGTTGTCCTCAGCATCGTATCGGATCGTTTGCCTCGCGACGACCAACAGTTTCCGTACTTAGGTACGACATATGTAACCATACCGTGTCTGATATTGCTATCTTCTGTTAATTTTATTCTTTACGCGTGTTTTCTATCCAAAATCACACAGGAACGTTTGTAATGCTGGAAATTGCCGTGGTGGTGCTCTGCACAATGTTTGCAGTCGGAATCATGTATCTGCACTCGTATTGTATAAAAGTCAAACGAATACCCGCCTCATTGCGATGCTTGGCGGGCCTGAATCGAAAACAAAAGGTGACTGTTCTTTACTGGCCATCTGGCCTGATTTGAAAGTGTATTCAGCACGCGATTAGGCAACGTACGTACGCCAGGGCAATGACATAACACCAGTGAGTTCGTCCGTTTCGTTCTGTCTTGACAGACGGGCTATGCTGCAGGACATCGTCAGTGCGAACTCACCAGATGGTCACAATGCAAACCCTGATGCGATCAAAATTCACACCGGTCATTGACTGCTGATTAATTGACTGCCTGTTCAGTCTGTGGCACCAAATGGTTCTCAAGCTGATTCCAACAACATGAGCAATACACAAAGCAGCACATTGTGCGAAATTAGCCAACTGCTACGCGAGCATTTGGCATCGAATGAAGCAGCAGACGAATTCACCGACTCGGTCAATTTGATGTGTTTTCGAATCGACGTGGCTTTCCTGATCATCTCGCTCGTGTTCAATTTGGTACTCACTGCTTTGTTCATTTGGTTTTTGTGAGACAAATATTAACAGGAAAATACTTTCCACTTTGCTGTTCAAATAATTTTCTTCCCTCCGGTGAGCAATTCTTGTCATGATTTATTAGTATCCTGCAACGCTTCTTTAATTAATGTGCATTCTCGCATTTTGGAATTGGGGCACGTGCTTCCATTTCGAGGTCGGTATACACAGTCGTATTTTTGTCACTTGTATACGTTATTCCCTTGTTTAATTGTATCAATAAACAAATCCCCTGACGGTTAGACAATTTCTGCAAAACGTGAGTAAAATAGTGCCTTTGTGAACGCTTTATGCTCTATTGACTGGCTAATTAATGTAAACACAATGAATTCGCATACATTTTGTAAATAAACATTTTGGACCATTTAAGCGATACACATTGCCTGTACAAATACAGTAGGTACATGAGGTGGTGTGACATTGTTATTTTCATTTACATAGCAAAACATGTTTGTGGGTATAAGCTTCGACTGAAGATTATTCTAAAAAAATTTATTTTTTTCATTTCAAGGTTTTGTAAGAAGATGAGCGAACAACAACAAAAAAACTAGCAAGAGATCTTTCCAACTTTGACACGATGATAAGAGAATGAACCTTTGCGAAATCAAATCAGATTTTATCTTCATCAACACTGTTTTGTTTTATAAGAGCAGTCTGAGTCTGGTTGGGCTGCACAACACGAGCGTGATAACCGGTATGATGAGCGTGATTGAGTGACTTGACGGCGTTGCGACGGCCGCATTTGAGTTGCCGCGTTGTTGTTGTGCGTCGGACACGTGCGCCGTGGCCGGGTCCGACTGTTGTTGCTGCCGTGAAAGACGCGATGCCACTTCGGATGGGTCGAGTAGCAGGGGCTCGTCGTCAGATCTGCAATCGGCACAGCGTGAAGGGGTTTGCAAAGAAGAAAGTATCATTTTTATGTCTTCTGCGGGTCATTACGAACAACTGGTTGTTTGTCAGTGGCAAACCAGTCACACATCTTCAAAGGAAAACAAATGAGCTATGCGCACATACTATACAGTAAACGAATCGCAGTCTGCTGCAGATTTGTATTTATTGTGTTTTCCACCAGCAGAAATCTACCTGAATACAAAATTCAGAAAGTTGACGAGCGCAGTGTGAAACATCTGTGGCTGGTGCAGATACGCTGCGTGACCGGCTTTCGGCACGATGAATGTGTTGTGGTAAGGGGTGGACTGGAACTCGGATAACGGACTGCCGTCGCTGTCGCCTCGGATGATCAGCAACGGCGTCTGCAACACATCAGTGATCTTATGGACGAGGAGTTCCACACATTCAGAAATAATTGTAACTTTCAGGCCCTTTAACTCAAAACCCAGTAAAATTAATGTATATAGTATGGTATACCAACGCTTAAAGCACACGCGACCGCAAACGCCATGTGACGTGTTACTCAGCAAAAATATTCGCTCTTTGCAAGTTGCATCTCTGCCTTTCTGAATGAAAACATTTTCAACATGATTTAGTATCCAAACCGGTCGTTGTCACTAAAGATGACCTGATGCACCAGTTATAATAGCATGTCACTATGACCCTTCTTGAAGCCCATGAATGTGATGTGCCTGCCCATCACCATTAAAATGTGTCCATAAAGCACCCCTCACGTAGATATACCTCAACGTCCTGCCAGTTCTGTGTGCTGGTTGGACAACAGGGTGCGATTGGAATGAACGCTCCAACCAGGTCGGCGTGTTTGGACACAAAATCGAGACTGAACTGTCCGCTGGCCGATGGAGACACGATGGCAGGCTTGGTGAGTCGAAGTACATCGATCAGATCGAGCATAAACGACGAACGACTGCGACTGAGACGACCTGTTGACGCGCGACCGAAACCTGGACGGGCGGTTGTTGAAATGTTGTTATTGACATTTATGAGCACCCAGAAAATGATACTGTTTCACATTTATTACAAGCAGACCTCGTATAAGATATACATTATGGTGCAAACTCTGTTTTGCGAAAATTAGGTGACCAAAATGGCCGGGTGAATCGTTACATACCATGAGATATAACAATTACGTCACTAGGTGATTGGTTGCTTTGCACACTGCAAAAAGTGAGCTCAGTCGGGGATTGAACCCGGGACCTCTCGCTCCCAAAGCGAGAATAATACTACAAGACCACTGGGCCAACATACATGACGACCAAATTCGCAAACGAAGTGAATCACGCAAAACAATAACCGCTGCGCAGACACGCGGACACAAAAACGTGAAAACTGCCAAACCGATGTTGACACCAACCGGGTTGATCGATCGCAACAGTCCTGTAGCCAGCGGCAGCCAGTATCTGCATGGTCGTGGGCCCGGGTTGCCCAACCCTTTTTGCCCATGTGTCGGACGAGTAGATAGCACCGTGCAGCAATAGAACATCACCAATGTGACGCACATTCAATGGAGGATTGGCCTCCTTGTAGAACATTTGGATACCCTGATCAAGCGAGGAACTTTGTGTGAAAATCTGCATATCGGGCGATGGCCTGTGGTGCGTTTTCTGCTACTTTGAATCCTTCTTTCAATGCTCCCAAGCAGAACCTTACCTACCAATGTACTGTAGAAAATTGAACGAAACATCCAGACTAACTTCGTCGGCAAACGACTTCTGGTCGATATGATCCTTGATCGCAACCCTGTTTGCGCGCTTCAATAGTTCGTCTGAGAGCGGCGGCTCTGTGAAATCCACAGTCGAAAGATCGTCCAAGTCTCCTACGGCACTGACCTCAATGAGAAACAACAAACGAAGCAGCAGCTGGGTCCAGGGCATTGTTGGTTTTGGCAGAGTCACTCTGAATCGGGTCATCTTCGGTTGTTTCAAGGCATTTTTTCAACTCAGTGATGCATTTTTTGTTAGATTCGTTTCCAATTTTCGATTATGAGTTCGCTGAAAAGTCGAAGTTTGTCAGAATCATGAATACAATAGCGCCAGCAACCATTACGCCTGAACGCGTTTCACAACGCATGTTTTCAAAATTTTAATTTCCCATCGCACCTACTGACATTGGGCTTCATGCGTGCGTTATAAAATCATAAAAACCGCAATTTTCGCCAAGCAAGTTCATGCTGGGAACCAGCCTTTCCTTTCATTTTGAGCGCGCGCCGATGGGAAAAAAGTTTGCTGAAAGTTTAAAAAACGCGCACAGTCTTGCTTTGACAAAATTATAATGCGCAAGATATATAATCATGTGAGAAGTTGCGAACATAAACACTTCAATGTTTAGACGAGTCAGAAACAAGCGCATAGCACTGGAGACAAAATTACAAGATCCTGCGCGTCAGGCATGTACAGCAGGATACAAATCAAATAATGGAAATAATAAGTGACATGAGCCACGCTCGACGTTATATGTAGTAGTAGTGTTTCTCTGCCTCACGCGTCACTAAACAGAGTTCACGGAGTCCAAACTTTCAAACAACGTGTGTGTGTGTGTGAAGGTGAAAATGAGTTTGCGCCGTCGTGTCTGAGAACTTCGTCTTGAGACCCACTCAAATATGAGTTAAAGAGAAATAGGAATACTTATCAATAATAGGGAACACGGCACTACAAACAAACACAGATTGCATGATTGCGAGCGTTCTCAATTAGAAATCGTAGTGCGCAATTCCCTCCAGGTGCCATTAGGTGCTGAACTCACAACCCCAGCGTGTGTGGGTGCACCCGTGAACATTCGTCGGGTTCAAGGATTGAGACAGAGGGCCCACACGCAACCGACTAATGAAGTGTAAATATCAGGGCGGACATGGTTCATCTGCAAATGTCGGCTTATTTTCGGAAACATTTGCTGCGAAAATGACGTCCAAATATAAAATTGTGGTTTCTGTTGCCATGTTTTACGCGCACAATGAGGAATTTAGCAGTTGGAACCTCGAAGGACCACATTTGAAGCGACAGAACCGTGCACAAATTACATTATTCGTCTTGCAAATGGTTGAATAATAGACTGGAATTCAGAAAGATGTGCCAGCCGGGCGCTGCGGCAACACATCAGATAACGAAGTATTGAGTGTACTACGCCAGTCTTCCGACGCCAATTTTTGAATGAATGTTGGTATTTTTCTGCAAAAAAAGGTCCCGAGCGAGACTGATCACATGGCTAAGGGCAATGCATCAAGATAACAAAAATTCTGCAGCGCTGCAGCGCACTATGCTTGGAGCGTGGCTTATCTGATATTTGGGGGAATTTGTAAAACTATAAGTGGTCAGAGAATTGCGTTTGTACACTGGCAGCGCGGTGCACTCACACGACCAATTCGATGTCGCAAAGTACACAAAATGCGGTGCGCTCATTTTTTTCATCAAAACAGCACAGAGCAGCCAAGAGTGGTTTTGTCATGAGCAGCGCATTTGAATATGACTGTACATTTGTGCGTGTTTGTACATTTTGGCTAATGTTTGTTTTAGGAGAAGCTGCACCACGTCTATGAGGGCGAAATAAGGCTCGCTTGAAGCTTGTGCCTGCGGCAAGCTCAGCGCTGTGATTTGTTATTGGATCAAATTGCAAAAAACGGTTGTGGGAACTTGAAACATCACAAGTTTTCTACATCGGTCTTCTGCAAAAAATAATAAGCTACACAGCAGGGCGTTTCTTGCGTCAAACAAAAAACACTACAGGTGCTTTCACAATGAATAAATCTATGTTGATGTATTTGGCCAGCTGTAGGGGACAGACTCAGTTTTGTGTGCAGTGCACAATAACGAAACATGAACATGCAAAGTTCCGACCAATGCGCGCCACTTCGGTGACATGCGGCCATTGGCAATAATGCACATTGATTTTTATGGTTGGAGTGTTTTGGACACATGAACACATGTGAACTAAAAAAACTACATATCCACTTTTTTGAAAGACAAGTACCTAATTGGATAACAGGATGGGCGTGACAGACGGCCCACTTGAAAGCCCTTCCCGACGTTTGAAGCACAAAATGAGCAGTCGTTTTTTCATGAAACACACACTTATGTACATACTGCGTGTATCTCATCCGTTAAAAGCTTGTTAAGTTCAACAATAACAACATATTTCAAAGAACTAAAAGTACCAAATCTTGACGAGATTTCTCAACCGAGATCCGAGCAAAACCAACTTTGTCAATCGACTTAATTGCCGCCCTGAAATCCGACTCACCGAACACTCAATTACCTCGTTTTGAACTGCACCACTGCGTCAGCGCTGTTCCAAGCAACCCAAGCGGAGCGGTCGACATTGTTTTTGACAACAAAGCATCATGTGTGACAGAAAACAGTGAATCAGTTTTCCAAGGTGCGGTGAAATCAAACACAAAAACAATCGTGGTACTCAACAAACGGACATCAAACCGTTTCTGCGTGCGAACTAACATTTGAGTTGTGGCTATGCGAATGCGACCTGCCTGCCCACTTGTCACACAACCAGCTCAAGTGAGCACGCAAAAAAACAACTGTACGACTGCTGTCGGTGACTGAGCGCATTATGACAATAGGGAACTTACAAAAATATTGGGCGCTGAGCATTCGTTTGAAAACGTTTACGTTCGGGATTGCGTTTTGCACTTTTCTGGCTGCACCCTGGATGCTTGGGCGCTAAAGTGTCCGTCTGGCTTATCGACTGAGCGCAGATTGAATTATGACCACTGTTTTGGCTTGGATGGAACGCCGTTCGTTCGTGTGATCGAAAACGCACACTTTTCAAATCGACCTGTGTTCTGGGTGGGGGAACATGTGCAAAAACAGCAGTGGTTTGGGTGAGGATGGTTCAACTACAGTAGAATTATATGGCCGCTTCCGTTTTCATCAAAATGAAAGACACTGCTGGGAACTGGAGGCACTTCATGTGTTGCATTGAGACGGCGTGCCATAATGTATAATGTTAGTGCGGGATTGTAAAATTGCGCTTAGTGAAGTTGCAAAGATGGCCATTAAAGTAGCGCCGCCGCAAACGTTTGAGAATTTTGCCCAAAAACGCAGACCACACGAGCGTTGGAGGGATGAACGTTCCACTCCATTATGTCGTGTTCGCAGTGTCTGGCAAAAAAAGTATTTATTACAAAATCGGGGTTAAAATACCTCGACAACTCTTTCACTCTTCATGTACATATAAACCTACACATTGAGATTACGCAACACTTGGGTGGGTTCCGCAGCTGTTGGCCACATGTCAAAATGACCGCTGTTGTTTGTTAGGTGAGGAAGAGAAGGAGATTGTGAAACTCAAATGCTCAACCGCGATACATATTCTCAGAAGTATTCGGGTTTAAATTATATGTCTCAAACTGCCTGAAACATCTGCAAAATGGATAATCAGATTCACATAATCAGATGTATGGGTAAGAAAAGTGAGAACCAAGGCCATCGACACAAACTCAGCTATAGTATCCACATTGATGTTTCACGTCGCTTTGGCGTTTCTAACGAAACCGGTTCTGTTGCTGCTCGTAAAAAGCATTGAAGTGGTATTTTACTGTATGTCACTTTATGGTGTCAGAAGAAGCTTTCACGATGCAAAGAACACACGCGCGGAAACCGTGCACACTTCATAGTTTAGCTTATGTAGGTTCAAACCAAAACACACTAAATCCCCGCGTTTTCAACACCCACCCACATACTGTCTACTCAACAAAACAGCCAACACTAAATAATAGCCTTCGGTTCCCAAAGACGTGAAGCTATAGTGTGCTAATCTCGCTAACGGCTCCCGTACATACCGCATTGCATACAAGCTTTTCGCTTGTCAATATGTCTGGCGCCTGTAACCCAGTCACCAGGGTTGAAAAAAAAAATTTTTTTATTAACGAGCTTTTTTTTTTAAAAAAAAAATTTTTTTTTTGATTTTTTTTTTGACGAAAATTTTTTTTATTAGAAAAAGTGTTGCAAACGACGTTTCAGGATAAATGAAATCGATGCAACATATTTTTCAAAAATTGAAAAATTTTCGCCTGAGACCCAACTTGTGTGGTGACACCCGGTAGCATTGTGCGATTCTATGGAATCCTACCAGCCTGAGGTTGATCTTGACTAACGATGTTACTCCAATGTATTGTAG
The DNA here is from genome assembly GCA_030248065.1 of Rhynchonema sp. JSB1_4. Lineage (NCBI taxonomy): Eukaryota > Metazoa > Nematoda > Chromadorea > Monhysterida > Xyalidae > Rhynchonema > Rhynchonema sp. JSB1_4. Next base: position 17,693 of record JASAMV010008713.1, read on the forward strand.
CATGCCGTACAACGTATTTTAATGCATCTAATGCCGTATATCTGATATACGACCATCAAAATATCGATTACAGCCCAAATCTTGCGTGTCAGATCGACTTTGCGCGCCCGGTTTTGCACCAGACCTATGTACATACATGTGTAGTAGCATGCAGTGGTACATTATCGGTGCCACATCACTATAAAAGACCATCCCCGCGCATCCCTGTACGGATTTGGGGACAATACAGGGCGCCGCAGGCGCGATTTTGGAAAAATTGTCCCGTCCACAGAAAAAAAGTGCCAATTTTTTGCCTCGAAAAAGGCCATTTTTGGACATTTCAGCCCATTTTGGGCAACTTTTTTTTATTAAAAAAAAAGCAAAATCTGAGTTTCAAAAAAAAAAATTTTTTTTTTAAAAAAAAAATTTTTTAATTAACCACTTTTTTTTTTGAAACAACCCTGCCAGTCACAACAAAGAAAACACTCTTGAAAGCACGCAATGCGCCACAACTTACGGCACCGCACCCCAGCAGCCCAAACACCGGATAAGTTGGAGCCCTTTGTCGAGCTGCAATGTACCGACAGCCAAATCTAAGGTAAACACTCTGTTATCTGGGACGTCCGGAAATGAATCCGGGGACCGTTTGACCGCTGTGTATGTGCCTGTTCGCAACTGTGAAAGGGGATACATTCATAGGGGTACACCTGCGGCCACTTTATACGATAATGACAGGTAGATGGCCAGTGAACTGAAAAGTGCTTGTGATCGGAACAGAGAAAGAGAAACAGTTGAAAATTACCAGCCTGCCGGATGACAGCACCGGACCTGCACATGTTTTCTCTGCGGTAATTACAGGCCTTGTGATCCTCTTGTTAGAAAAGAGAAAATCAGACGTTGCTGACCGCTGAGCGGGCTTTTTTTACAGTGACAATGGGTCAAACAGCAACTTAAACCCGTTTCACCCGTCAGACAATGTCCAAAAAGATAACACAACAGCGCCACCAAACCGCAAGTTCAGGTTCAAGGGATTTGAAAAGAAAAGTGACAAAAAGCACTGGGTGTGGTGTGGGTAAATTACTCAGCTTCACACCACACATGCGGTGTGACAGTAACGTGTGGTTTAGTGCACTCCGTATGAAAATCAGTAAATGGGTACAGCACTCAGTGACTCCTGGCAAACGTTGACCCTCATTCCCGACAGACCAAAAGGACCCAACTTTCACAAAACACACACGCGCACGCATTGTGATGTTTTGATGCGGAACGAAACGATCCTTACACTCCGCGGGGGTAAAAATGAATAGATAAATATTGCAAACGCATTGAGATCAGGATTGGGATACACATTACGTCAATTGTGATTGTATTTATCCACAAGGCGACATTATAGTGCTTTGTGTGCTGAAAACTTTGGTATATTGGCAGATTGAAGTACTATTTGGGAACAAACCAATGACGTTTTCCGTGACCCAAGGGCTCAGCGAGTTTAAGAACAACCGTACCGTATTTACATAATTTCTATGTACCTATAGGTATTGATAGGCCGGCAGTTATGAGCTTATGGTTGGAGAGCACAAGTCCGCTTTCGGTGCACCAAATAAGACGCACCAACTATCAAGATCACCCCCAGTTTGCGTGGAACACCCAAGGTGCGAGCCAAGGTCGAGGTGTAAACACATGTCAGATTGGATTGGAATTTGGAATTATCATAACAAGCAATATGCATGTGCCCGCAATCTTCGGTTACGTGCGAGCATAAATATCATGGTGAAATATTATGCAGGTTGCGAGAAATTGGATTAGGCAATAGTGCACACGCAAGAAAAACAGAAAACATTTCGCTTACACTACGTGCAGGACGACCGTGAAGTGTTCGATGATGGAGTAGCTCTACTGCATGTACATCAGGCGCATGCAGCATGTAATACTCAATCAAAACACGTTACATTTAGACTGTTGAATTTTAATCTTGTTATGCAACGAAAAATTATATCTGCGCAGTCCGAAGACGTCGGCTTCATGAACGTTATGATATTTTTTACTGTGATGAAAACCGAAATATTGTTGGCGAAGCGACCATGGTGTGAACTGCTGAGCATATGTAATTTTCAGCAAGTAGCTTCGTTGGTACCAACTGTGCGAGTCGGTGCCACCATGACATGGGCCCATACTGATTGCTGCTATCGGCTGCGGATCATCTGGTCAAGTGTGTGCAAGCCATACGTATGTACGAATACACAGTTTGACAAGATTTACATATTATATGTACCGCATCTTCCAAACTGCTCTGTGTTCCCGTTGCACCCAAGAACGCTGAATACGAGAAATCACCACAGCTCATGAACTGTGCGACACTTTGCACCCCGTGACCTCATGGGCAATAAGTCAAGCGGGACACGGACATGACACAAATTAGACGTGATTCGATCGCGCCGTTATCACGCGTGTGTGAGTGATTGAGTGGCTTTATTCACTTCAGGGTTACAACCGTTCTACAAAAAAGAGGTTGAAAAAATGGACACAACTGTAGAAATCGGGGACAGTGATCATTCTTCTCATCGAACAAGCAAAATATGGATTGAAAGTTATTTCAAACACGAAAAGATCTCTCGCAGTGTCGCCCTCATACTACATTCGATCGCGGTTCACTTCCGCTGTTCCGCTTTCAACGAAAAGTGTAGCAAACAAATGTTGTGAGAGCAAGAATCCAGCGATCAGCCTTCCAGCCTTGTGTACTGCCATTCAACAGTGCCTGCGAGCACGTGTCTGTGCCAGTCACGCACGGGCAGTTTTATTGGGCCCAAATCATAACATATGGCCTGTGAGTGTTTTGGCAAGTAGGTTGAGCCGAGACATTGATGCATTTCGTTGCTGTTGTTGCTATCAAGATGTTGTGAAAGTGATTTGTTGTTTGGACGCGATTAATCAAATCATCCCCACACGACGTGTCTCCCTGGGTGCTGCACAGTGGGTCCCAAGCTTACGTACATACATGATCGTGGGATCTGCTCTGCTGCTGCTCCCCTTGTTCAATGGTGCAAACAAAACATCAGCCGCCCCCATTCGAGAAGAGCCCATTGCAGCTGTAACAGTGTTGTCATTTTATTCTTGTACGCTCTTGTTTGATTGGAATAAAAAGCTAAAGTGTGTCACAGACACGGTGCACTAAACACCAATGAGCCCTAATCTAAGCAAAGATCAAAGCATGGCCTACTTGACGCTGACACCTAGTACATAATCCAAAAGCATGTAGATACTAGACTTTAATTTGAAATCGAAATCGCAAGGTCTCTCGAAATGAAAATTCACAGTATCGCGAATGAAATGGCAACACTTTTCAACTGTAGTTTGTGAACGTCGGAACGAACAAACGACTTTCAACTCGTTTCCTTTGTATGCCAAGGGATGCCACACGTACACACTATAATATGTACGTATACATACCTTTGACCAACGCCTTTCTTATCGTCTGATCCAGTCAACAAGGAGCACAATGGTGGCTTGGTTACCATGGTTTTTGTGGCTTGGCGAGCTAATGAAACCACAGCCATGGTTTGCTGTTATGCATCCACGTCCGTGCTTTTGTGTCTCCTTGCATGTAATTTAAAAAGGTCCTGTACAAAACAATGCAAAATGTACAACTAATCTAAAGGCACAATTCAAGCTGTTCGAACAAGTTTTGAGGAAAGTTTTCAGCACTGTGTCAAAATGGCGGAATGATGCAACAACCCGAGCACAATTTGCTGTCCGCTTTCGTACTTTGTCGTCGTTGCGAACGTCAGCATTCTCTCGAGCCTCCCATCGAACCCGTTGCAGCTCGACCATTTGGTATGTAAATGCGTAGTAACAGAAAGTATAATTGTGTACCTTGGCGTATACGCATGTACTTTGTGGTACAAAATTGAAAAATGTGTTCGCTGACACGCGGTGTGCCAGACCATCATCAGTCCACACGGAAACTTTGTCCACAACTGTACTGCACAGTTCACTGCTGCTCAGTCCCTGATTTGTACTCGGGTTGCTTTCGCGTGTTGCGAGCGAGTTTGATCCGATTACGTGTGCTTGCTAATGGCAAATGAGTGGCCTAATGCGCCAGATAGATGAAGCCTCAGGCGGCCATGTCGCTCGGGGATCCTCATGCTCAAATTGACTACATACTACGCACATCTAGGGGCTTGCGGGGTACTTGCCCGTGAGATTGTTTATCAGACATTTTAATAGCACTGTTTTCTAAGTTCCGCTGCGTGAGAGTGTGAGTCTCGGTTTATGCTTTTTATCAGATTATCGAACTGACCAATGGATGGATATCATTGCAGACCCGATCACGACCAATCAACCGCTGCCGCTCAGTCAATCACTCGATCTGCGTGCGTTCTCAGCGGATGTGATCTTGGAACGACAGAAGTCGGTAACAGGAATTGGGGACGGCGCGCTACCAGTGGCGGTAGTGTTGAAACATCGCCCATTTTGGTACCACGCTTGTAGATTTGCTGCACAAGTTGCTCAAACATCGTTCGGCAGAACAGCTGTGAGAACACGATCGTTGCGATACACGCGCTTCGACTTTTCACGAGTACGGCACACGAGTGAGGCATGTGCGCGAGCTACATACGACTTGCTCCTATATGTAGCTCTGCAAATTACAGAATTGATGTATGCTATCATTGACACAGTGCATAAACCTGTCGTCAGCTATTACGGTGCAGCAGCGTATATCTTGTGAGAAAAAACTTGCAGAAAGGTCATGTTGCTGTCATTTTTCTTCGTTTGCCCTGCCCTTGACGCCTATGTGTATGCGCCCACGTAATAGTGCACCTGGTTATGGTGCACCTGTGCTCACTTTGGCTTGGCGGCACAGAACTGTAAACAAGTATACATATAGACAGCGACTCTTTTTACATTTGAGCGTACTTCTTGTGCTTCAACGATAACCACCTGGGCAAGAGGCATTACGTGTCCATGCATAAAACGCAATGGTTATAGTGACTTCTACCCTGGTGCTTAAGTTTCAGAACGTGTATGAACCAATGCGTACCTACACGTAGTACCTATACAAGATGCTTGTGTATGTACTTTACTTTCACGCTCGACTTGTCTCACTAAAAGCCGACAGACGTCACGTTGCCCAACCGATGGAGCTCTTCCGTCCTTTAAAACCCATACAATGTGTGACGGCTCTGGTTAATTCTTGCTGTGCGGGCTTGGCTATCCTGTCCACCTTTAATTATTGGTTCGTTATTGCTGTGGTCACCGGGTAAGGTTTGCGCCGTTTAATAAACGACCGAAGAAAGTATACAGGGCAAAACAGTTTCTTGAGTCTGTTTCGCCAGTGCTCGCCATGCGTGCACCACGTACACGGCTGTATTGCGTGATTTGAAAATTAGCATAAACCCTCTGGTCGCCAGCGCAGCAAGTAAACAAGCTTCAGTTTAGGCTTTGGATAATTTTGCCCCCGACTGACGGTTTCTGTCAGTTTCGGGTTTGGCACGCTATAGTTGGTTAAGACGCTTGAGTTGTTGTGTGCGTATGGCATGCGGCGGCTCATGTGTGCACAAGCTTGATGAAGACTGGGAAGTGTTTTCGCCCATCCAAGAGAGACGATGATACCTAGCTGTAGACACACAAGAGTACTACAGCGAACTGGCGGAATGAAATTTTAGTGCAGATACATATATTGTATGTGTGCACCTTTACTCCCATACTGCTTGTTTTTAGCGTTCCATTCTGAAGACTGTATGTAGTCAGTCCGTTGTCCAAACCCACATTTTCTTTGAAAATATGCACCTATCGTCACGTCAGGCACAGAGTAATATGTAATTGCCTTCGTTAGATTCAGCAGCACAAGCTGTTCCCGGAATGCTTACTTTTGGCAGGTGAGGTCACCATTCGAGCACTTATAGGTACTTTGGATTTTTTTGAATTGAAACTGTTGTCCATACTGCCGGTGCTGATGCTCACTGGCCATTGTACCTTGGTTACAAAAACAGGCGTTTCACATCTGTTATCGGATGTAGATGACGTGTATCTTGAAACTTGAGATCAGGCCTTGTCAGACAGCCTTTCATGTCGAGCAAATAACGTTCAAGATGTGGGCATGGCTACCTAGTGTTTTACACAACACTACATAAATTGCTGTCAGCCGAAAAAACCTTGAAAACCATTCTTGTGTGATAGCAATAATGTGACCGAAGTTTCCAGATTTCAACAAGCCACTCCATTGGTGGATATGTCAACGGTGTTGCCCTCCTTGGACGCTAAGGGCCGCAACCGGGCACTGCAACTTGAGCACAAATACGTCCACCATGTTTATGAAACGATAGCCCCCGCCGTTCAAAAGTAATAATAAACCATGAAAAATACTGTGCTTTTTATACCTTATTACTAATACGCCAATTTTGTTTTCCTTTGCCAGACAACGTCAGATTGCGTGGCCCAAAGTGAAGGTGTTCTTGAATGAGTTACCCGACGCTTCGCTTGTCGCCGATATTGGTTAGATAAATATAAACATAAAATGTCCTTCTACATGCGTAAGTCTGACGCGTCAGCCTGATTTCTGCAGGCAGTGGCAACGGCAAATACGTTCGTGTCAACCGGAATTTGTACATGATCTGCTGCGATGTGGTGCCCGAGGTGCTCGTCAGCGTGTGCGACAAAACAAGCAGATGCGATGCCGTCGTGGCTGACAATATGGCATTGCCGTTCAGGTAATACATATGGTAGATACATATGTACCTGTACGTGTTGACCCTTAGAAGTACCTATGTACACCTATACGATGGGCTTCTTAAATTTGGAGATCATTTTTTTGGCTGCGCCGTTTGAAAAAACGTCTGTATGTTGCACCGTGTCAAGTTATGTATTTCTTTCGCTGTTCCCGCGTGAACTTCAGTTCGTACTCGATTTTATTCCGAGTACGGTTTTTGTAGATCACGCCATCCTGAAGCTGACGAAGAAACTGAGCTGAATATAAGTTCGTGAGTGAGCGACAAACAGACATTATGCTTATTTGCCTACCATTTTTCAAACTCACTGGCACGTTGCAGGGAGCACAGTCTGGACGCGGTGCTGTGCGTTTCGGTGATTCACCATTTCTCCACACCCGCACGTCGATTGCAGGCGATCCGCGAAATGGCCAGGGTGCTCAAGCCAGGTATAGGGATCACCAGCGAATACAAGGAGCACAGGGGCCATGGCTCTCCGCTTTGGTCAAAGTGGCTCCAGATGGATGGGGCATTATCTTGAAAGAAGATGGAAAAGTCCCAAAATCGCAGAACTTTCAGTCTAATGCACTTCAAAGGTTGAAAGATCGTGTGCTTCGTGTGTCAGATGTCCTCATTTTTTTGCTTGCAGGCGGACGCATGATGATCTGTGTTTGGGCAATGGAGCAGGCATCCAGACAGTTCACAGCCCAGGATGTGCTCGTTCCGCTGCATCTGCAACTGGATGTCTGTATGTGTGGTAACCAGCAATTGAAACGTCACACAATAACTAGTCTGATTTTCTTACTTTTACGTGTCTTTCAGTGGCCAACGATCGAACGGGCTACGAGCCGGGCGGTCCGTACGACCCAGCCAGTCGGGATGCGTGTTGCACGGCAGACAAACCCAGACGCCCGTTGCCTGATACCACAAGGTAATTGTGCGGAACATGTATGCCCCCTTGTATACAAATACATACAGTAGGCGTGGCCAGCTGGGCCCTTGTTGCAATCATGACATCATGGAGAGTCGCCCTGATGTTGCAGGGAACAACGCATCATTCAAGGTTCGGTCGGCATCAAACCAATAGATTGCGACAACGAGCCAGCCGACGGATCGTATCTGAGTTCAAACACAATATCAGCAATTAGCACAGCAGTGTCCACAAAAATCGACCAAATCTGGAGCAACATGTCACCGTCGTTGTTCAGAAAACCGTGGGCCACCAATGCACAGACGACGCACAACGATGTTGCGAACGGAAATAGGTGTGGTTTCCAGCACGTTAGTTTGCAGCATCATGTTGCTGAAGAAAATACAATATTATTTTCTGAAATTGGGTAAAGCAATCAAGTTTCAGTTACTTTCTAATTGAAACTGATTTCCATGTTTCGCACACGTGTATCGACTTTTTTTAATTCGATTATAATTGTGAAGTAATCACCTTGCACTTAAGATTGAATTGCTTTTAGTATCTGAATACAGAGTAAAAAGTGTTCGAGTCTTAAGTACAGTTCCGGGTGCAATTCTAGGCTGAAAGTTGAAGTCGCGTGCACGCGCGTGCACGCGACTTCCTAGTGCTAAAACATAGGGAGCGCACGCCAGCGCACGCGCAAAACTTCGCGTGCACGCGAAGTTACTTCGACTTTTGCCTATACTTTGCACTGTTTCGCACGCGCGTGCACGCGACTTCAACTTTCAGCCTAGAATTGCACCCGGTACTGTAGCAGAGGAGCACCATAAAACGATAATCGATTTTAATCTTTAGAAATGAAAAAAAATCGATGCGCGTGTGCGAAGCACGGTAATTAGTTTTAATCTGGAAGGATAACTGAAGCTCGGTTGCTTTACCCAGTTTCAGAAAGAGGTACTATATGTACATGTTGTGTGGTTTCCAGCACGTGCTCTCGGCAGCACCCTGTTGCTGGCGATATGCGTAGCCAGCACGTACTGTCTGCAATGCAACACCCTGTTGCGGAAGGAACAATGTGTGGTTTCCAGCACGCCCTGTTTGCAACACAGTGTTGCTGAAGGAAATGTGTGGCTTTCAGCACATGCGGTTTGCAACACCATGTTGTTAAACAAAATATTCGTGTGTGTGGTTTCCAGCACGTGCTGTCTGCAACACCATGTTGTTGAAGGAAATGTGGTTTCCAGCACGTACTCTCTGCAATGCAACACTCTGTTGCGGAAGGAACAATGCGTGGTTTCCAGCACGCCCTGTTTGCAACACCGTGTTGCTGAAGGAAATGTGTGGCTTTCAGGATTGACCGCTTTCAGCACATGCGGTTTGCAACACCATGTTGTTAAACAAAATATTCGTGTGTGTGGTTTCCAGCACGTGCTGTCTGCAACACCATGTTGTTGAAGGAAATGTGGTTTCCAGCACGTGCTGGCTGCAACACCATGTTGCTGAAGGAAATGTGGTTTCCAGCACGTGCTGTGTGCAACACCATGTTGTTGAAGGAAATGTGGTTTCCAGCACGTGCTGTCTGCAACACCATGTTGTTGAAGGAAATGTGGTTTCCAGCACGTGCTCTCTGCAATGCAACGCTCTGTTGCGGAAGGAACAATGCGTGGTTTTCAGCACGCCCTGTTTGCAACGCCGTGTTGCTGAAGGAAATGTGTGGCTTTCAGCACATGCGGTTTGCAACACCATGTTGTTAAACAAAATATTCTAGCGTGTGGTTTCCAGCACGTGCTGTCTGCAACACCATGTTGTTGAAGGAAATGTGGTTTCCAGCACGTGCTCTCTGCAATGCAACGCTCTGTTGCGGAAGGAACCATGCGTGGTTTCCAGCACGCCCCGTTTGCAACACCGTGTTGCTGAAGGAAATGTGTGGCTTTCAGCACGTGCTGTTTGCAACACCATGTTGTTGAAGGAAATGTGGTTTCCAGCACGTGCTCTCTGCAATGCAACGCCCTGTTGCAGAAGAAATAATGCGTGGTTTCCAGCACGTGCTGTTTGCAACACCATGTTGTTAAACAAAATATGCGTGTGTGTGGTTTCCAGCACATGGTGTCTACAACACCATGTTGTTGAAGGAAATGTGGTTTCCAGCACGTGCTCTCTGCAATGCAACGCCCTGTTGCAGAAAGAACAATGCGTGGTTTCCAGCACGCCCTGTTTGCAATACCGTGTTGCTGAAGGAAATGTGTGGCTTTCAGCACGTGCTGTCTGCAACACCATGTTGTTGAAGGAAATGTGGTTTCCAGCACGTGCTCTCTGCAATGCAACACCCTGTTGCGGAAGGAACAATGTGTGGTTTCCAGCACGCCCTGTTTGCAACACCGTGTTGCTGAAGGAATTGTGTGGCTTTCAGCACGTGCTGTTTGCAACACCATGTTGTTAAAAAAATATGCGTGTGTGTGGTTTCCAGCACGTGCTGTCTGCAACACCATGTTGTTGAAGGAAATGTGGTTTCCAGCACGTACTCTCTGCAATGCAACACCCTGTTGCGGAAGGAACAATGCGTGGTTTCCAGCACGCCCTATTTGCAACACCGTGTTGCTGAAAGAATTGTGTGGCTTTCAGCACGTGCTGCTTGCAACACCATGGGTGGAATTTTCGAAACGGTGTAAAGGTCAGTTGGGCGTAAAGGTCGGTGTAAAGTTCGGTCGAAAGCTCGGTCGGCGTAGCTCGGTGTAAAAGTGAAACATTGCCTGTTATTAACGTGGAATGTTTCAAGTTTACACCGAGGTCTATCACACTGAGCTGTCGACCGAGGTTTCCACCGACCTTTACACCCAACTGACCTTTACACCGTTTCGAAAATATCACCCCATGTTGTTAAAAAAATATGCGTGTGTGTGGTTTCCAGCACGTGCTATCTGCAACACCATGTTGTTGAAGGAAATATGTGGTTTCCAGCACGTGCTCTCTGCAATGCAGCTCCCTGTTGCGGAAGGATCAATGCGCGGTTTCCAGCACGTGCTGTCTGCAACACCGTGTTGCTGAAGGAAATGTGTGGCTTTCAGCACGTGCTGTTTACAACACCATGTTGTCAAACAAAATATGCGTGTGTGTGGTTTCCAGCACGTGCTCTCTGCAACACCATGTTGTTGAGTGTGGTTTCCAGCACGTGCTCCCCTCAGTGCAACACCCTGTTGCGGAAGAAACAATACGTGGTTTCCAGCACGTGCTGTCTGCAACATCATGTTGCTGAAGGAAATGTGTGTCTTTCAACACGTGTTCCTTGCACCACGGCAGTGCTGGCGGTAACCGGCGTTGTTACTTTTTTTTGCAGCACGCTGTAATTGTTTATTGTTTGCAGCACGATAGCGGACCAAACAACAGCACTGACCAGTGTTCACGGCACCAATCAATCCCAACAGCGTCCCATCCCACCCCCCGTGCACCGACAAACATCTGGCTCAATATTCAGTGGCATCACGTCATGGAGTCCTGGTCTGCTTTTGTGTTTGTGGCTTTTAATCTTTGTCTAAGTTCGGTTCACGTTGAAACATTTGTTTTCAGGGGGCAAGTTTGCTCCATGGAACTGGGTGAGCGGCAACACCGACCACCAGCAGCAGCAGTCAGTCAGCAATCGATCGATTGGTCAACAGGATTCGATTGACATGCTGACGTCATTCGCTGATCAGATCTGGCAACGCGCCTGTCATCGAGCCATGCGCGAGTGCTTTCCCAAAGAGTTCAAAAAAGGTGGCTTGTTGTTATCTTGTGAAGATTCCTGGCAAAACTACATACACGAATCTGTCCGATGTCATAGACATCATACATAACTAGTTTTGCGATAGACAAAGTTATATCAAACGAGGAAGTGGAAGCCATTCATCATATTTCAGAATGTTAGACCGCGTCAGTACTTCCAGGTCTGTCATTCAGTCAAGACCAAGACGATGAGCAAGACGAGATCACACCATCTCCCCCTGAATGTCAAGGCGCAAACGTAGCTCCAGCTGAGAACAACGACCACAACACCACTTACTATCGTTATTATCATGTGTTTAAGTTGGTCAAGTTTTATTATGAACGTAGACTCAGCTTTCTGCGATCTCAACGCGCGTATAGTCCAACCACGAACTCATGAGACGACTTATTTTGAGGTTGACTTGTACGGATCCAATAATGTTCCGGTTCCACGTAGTTCGGAAATGAAAGAAAGAGAAATGCATGTATTTTTTAAAAACACGCTCTCCACCTCGGTGCGTATATTCCCTTTTGACTCCCAAAACATTTGTGTGTTGAACGACGTTGCTGTTCGCGTGGGCACGCAACAAATTGAATTGAGGTTGAGGTCAGCCAGCTGGAACTTGTCATCATCTCTCTCGGCTCAATCTCTTTCTTTTGTTTGCGAAAACCCTTGTAACCGGCGCATTTTTAAACCTGGCTAAGCAAGCTTTAAAAAGAGTCGTCTCATGAGCTCGTGGTTGAATTATACATCAGTTCTTTGATCCCTGAAACCGATAAGCGAGCTGATGTTTCAGACAGAATGAACTGGACGCACTGGTACAATCGTGCAACGATCTGCGCATTCAACAATCATACTACGATCATGCCAATTGGTGCATTGTTGCTGAAAAGTTGGTGACTGTACAGATATAATTATCGATCTGTGATTTATTGACTGGCTAGTGACTGTCCGCAGTGATATTACGTATTGTCTAAGAATTTGCATATATTGATTACCATCAGTGAATTCATCAACTTTGTTTCAATCAATATGTGTTCAATCAGACAGCGTGGTGAAAAGCAATTTTCAATCTCATAAGAAATTTTAACGTGTGACTGAATCAGTTGCTTGATGCACTTTTCTGCTCGCATATCACATCGCACATACGACACGTTTGAATAAAGTTCTTCATGAAACAGCCGGTATGGGATCTGCATAAAAATCCCCATCATTGAAAATCCTATCCTGGTTCCCGCACTCACGATTGCGCAAACAAGTGGTCCACATACCGTCTTGGAACAAAGGAAAATCGGTCCGGGCATGTTGGTGTGGTGACTATATGAGTATAATCACGAAATAATAATCTGGTATTCATATCGGAATATAATGACATAATATACAGTGTAGCGGTGACAGAACAGCGTCAGTCCAATAAAACCCGAATCTGCCACAAATAAATTATCTATCGTTAGATCATGTATACAATTAGTCGCTCAAAAAGTTTGTCCCAAAACATCAGCGATGGGATCACTATCAAGATGCGGATGGTCCAGCTTGTTGCTGTTGTGCATTAACACGGAACACATCCGGACAGTTGGCACTCTCCAGCCAGACCAACAGTGTTCGTGCCAACGTGGCGTAGTCGCTGGCATCCACTTGCTCGTCGAACGATTCGAACAGTTTGTCCATTGAATCGCAGAAAATCTGCAAAAATGCCACGGATTCAAAGTCGGTGATGTTCCATTGCCCTGGTGTGATCTTCAGGCCCTTCTTCATTGTGGTCCTTCAATTCAATAAGTCCGAGCTTACAATTTGAGATTGAGATTACAATTTGACACGAATAATTATTGTTTTCCCCGCTTGGCTATGTGCTGGACCTGACTAACACGAACACGACGACCGCCTTCAGGAAACGTGAGTAGTCCAGGCGCAGCGATACCGTTTTCTTAAGTTCAATCGATCTTAACAAAAAGGAAAAAATGTTCAACCTTTAATTGTGCCTGTGATGTTTCATTTCCTTCACTTTCATGTTCGGCGGGTGTGTTTCGAGTCGATAATGTTTCATATTGTGCAGCGATGATTTGCAACGCCGCCAGTTCGGCGTTCAGTCGACGCAGTTCACCGTCTACAAAAAATCGTAACGGAAACACAACAACAGTAGCATGAGCTGTGTCGACTCTGAATGTCAAGGCAAATTCCTATCCCCATAACGAACAACATCAACGCTGGTAAAAGTAGTGCTACAAGTTTATCCGAGTATACGTACAGTCCGAACAAAACTTGCCAAGCCGTAGTCGGGCGACTATGGCTTGCGTTCAAAGTTGATACGTCCCAGTAAAGATCAGTGACAAAACGGAGTGCCGCGAGCGACATGCATTGCTGAACCCTCAACTAATGGATGAATTCGCTGTATGAATCCATTCATTCACAGACACGAGCTAAATGTCCGGCCCCAATACCTAGCGAATACCTCGGCCCTGGTGTTGTTCCTGCAGCTGACGTATGTGATCGGCGGCACGAAACAGAATGCTGGCGTTGGTGGTCTTGCATCCGAGATTAGCCAACGATGTCGGCAACAACTCTTTCAATGTGTGATACCTGAGAACAATTTATTGTCGAATGATCAGTGACACCTCACGGAACGTTGGCCTATGCGTAAATGGTGCTCAATAAATGAACTCTGCCCGTGCAAAACGACAAAACGCACCCGGAATTAATCGCCTCTCTGCGCTGTCGTTCGCACCTCAAATGCACGGCCTTCTTTCGATCGGTAGTGTCCGGCGTTGTTGCTGATTTCTCGGCTGGACTGCCAATATTAGATGAATCCTGAAAGATCACTGCCATTTGGTTTAGTGGAGCATCGCATGGGATTGACCACAGCACTTGTGTGTTGTGATCCATGGTCATTCCATTACATTCCGGTTCAAGTTCCATACCGAGAACATGAACAGAAAAAAAATCAAGTTTCCACCATGTGACATGACATTTCTTGGGACAGAAATCTTCACGAACAACATTCACACGTTGCAGGGCGGGTTCGAACCCACCGTGACCTCGAAGTTAAAGTTGAATATTTTTTGGGTTCTTTTCTTTCTATGCACAGGTCTTCCGGGCAGGGACACTGGAATAGTAAGTTTCTAATTTGGGGTTCTTCTAATTGATGCGTTGGGGTTGGAACCAAACCAAAGTGATGTTTATTCGGCAAAGCGATCATCATATCCTGGCACGCTCATGAGTTGCTGATTTGCTGGCCAACATCCAGCTTGTGTTCGGCTCACATTAAAATTACTTATGATGAAGCTAATGATTTTGGAATCAGCGCAAAGTTCTGAACATGATAAATGTGCAAAACACAAGATAACGGGCAGTTTGAATTTTCGCCGATCGCCGATACCGTTGATGGCGATCGGCAACCGCCGATTCTGCCTGCTGATGGAACCAACAGATCGGCCAGTATATCACTTGGCAAAAGATTGGTTTCGGTATCCCAGTGATTACTGTGGTTTTCGGCGCGTGGCTGCGAGACTCCAGCCTCGGTATTTCTTTTACAATTGTTATTCTGTTTCTTTACTTTTGTCTTATGTTCACTGATCCCGCTAACCGTGAGTTTTTCGGCCACCAGCCACAGGTGAACCAATAACTACACAAAGACTGAACTAGAAGGCTCTGGAAGACACCCACAAAACCGTCAGGATCATGGGTCATCCATCAATAAAAACAAGGAGACGCGTTCAGCAAAAAAAACAAAGCAAACCTCAGCAGAATCGGAAGGCTCAGCCGAACTGGACTGTCTAGAACGCTCCGTTGCTTTCTGATTAGTAGCTTTCCGCTTTGGCATCCTTGACCGCCGTCGTCGCCCGAGCCGTTCGACTTGGACCTTAGTTACTACAGTTACAGCTGCACTAACTATATTTGGACGGCTGTGCTTGCCACGCTAAGAAGCTGTATCAAGTGTAGTTCCAAGGGGGAGGGGTCCCCCGCGGTGGGGTGCACTATTTCCCCTCCGATGGTACACTATCCCACTATCTCCGGCTTCGGATACACTATCCCTCCCAATTTTTGCCTGATCTTTTGTCCATCTTTTTCGGATCAAAGTACCCTCTCTCTGCCTGTTATTTAATACCCTGCACTGGAAACTTAATATCTTATGGAAATTTTTCGTTTTTTTTCACAAAATATGAAGAACCGGTTTTTTTCGCAACTATACCTCAGGGGGAACCCTCTCTCCCTTCAGGAACTGCTCTGGAGGCGGGGACCCTCTCCCAGGAACTACACTGCCTCCTCCGAAAAAAAAACGGAGAGTCCTCTATCGCCCCTCCGGGCCAGGAACTACACTGGTTGTATCTATCACGCAAACACATGATCTCAGAACAAAAACAAATAAACAAAAACAAACGACAACGAGACGATGGCAGATTGCTGCACTGCAATGCAACATCACGTGTATTGTGCATGTGCGTGCGAAAATGCCTCAATAAAACATTAGGTTTGCCTTGCTTATTGTTGGTGCTTGCTTGCTGCTGCTGCCGTGCTGCTATCAGAGGTGTCAAGCCTGTTTTGGCCGGCCCGGCCCGATTTTTGTTAACCTTTTTTTGATGACTTTTCAGTTTGTTCAGAGAAGCAAGGAAAGCAAGCACCGCTCTGCTGAACTAAAAATTCCAAATAAGACCAGATCAGTGGTGTCGTTGGGAAATCAAAAAGTCAGGATACCGATACCGGATACCCAAAATGAAAAATCTCGGATACCAGGGGGGTTGCCTGCCTCCCAAAATAAAAGATCTCGGATACCATTTTAGAGATAAAAATGGGCGATTTTTACGGTTTTCGGAAAAATTCTAGGGTAGGATAGGTACCCCTCCTGGACAAAAAGTCAGGAATCAGGATACCGGACACCCTACGCGCATCATGGGTGAAAAAATCAAGATACCGGATCGGATACCGGATACTAGGGGGGTAACCCCCTCCCCCCAACGACACCAGTGGACCAGATCCAGTGCCAAATCCTTACGAAAAACCGTGGTTTTTTTTAAATAAAAAACTACGATTTTTGCTATATTTTGGGTAATGTCGGGCCGGGAAGGCCGGCATGGCCCGGCCTGATTGACACCTCTGGCTGCTATTTCAACAGGCTTTCAGAGGTGTTGGGCCCGGGTTTTTGGACTTGGCACTTGATCCAGAGGTCGCAATCGGGCCGGGTTTGCCGAATTTTTAGATCAGGTTTTACTTACCCGATTTTTGTCTTGATTCTTGCGATTTTTCCACTTGGTCGACCAGTCCGAGGCCGGACCAGAGATTTGGTTGGTCCTGCCTGGGTGTGTCAAAATTCGAAGGAAATCCGGCTGAAAAGGCGATTTTGTTTCGGGCCATTTTGAGCCAAAAATCGCATCCCACTGTACCAGGCGGGGGGCGGTGGGGGCGCGACCTACCTGCTGTAAATACCAGGATGTGTGTGGTGTCGTGGCGTCGACCGACCTACCTACCTACCTAGTCAGTGTGCCTAGGGGGAAAGAACCTCCTCCCCCGCCCCAGCTCCACCAGTGCTCACGTCGCCACCCAGGGATTTTTTTTTCAAAATGGGCCAGTGGCCCATTGGTGGCTCATTTCAAATTTCTGGTGGCCCAATGAGCCACCATTAGTGGCAAAAAACCCTGCCACGGACAGAGATTACATTGCTTGCTTGCTCTGTCAGAAAAGTGCGACAGCAACTAAAAATATAAGCAAACAGAAACTGCACAATTCTAATTCATCACTTGTCGCTGTCGTACCTCTGCAATCACGTTGGTTGCGAACGGCAATAGTGCGGCCGAAGTGGCAGCGAGTGAGGCGCCAGTGAAGATCGAAAAGTTGAGTATCGACCATTCGAACCCCGACAACCAGCCGACGTCCAGCCGCTGTCGACATTGTGTGCGTCCCAGAATGCCCAACATCAAGGTGTTCTCCGGTTCGTCGCACAAAGACTTGACCGCTCGCATTTGTGACCGACTGCAGATTGAACCGGCCAAAGTTGTGCTGAAGAAATTTAGCAACCGCGAAACATGGTCAGCTAATTTTAGTTCACTTCTCTTTTGCAGAAACCTGTAGATTTTCCTTTTTCAGCGTCGAAATTGGGGAATCCGTGCGTGGAGAGGATGTTTACATAATTCAGTCCGGCTGTGGTGAGCTCTGAGCTGATATTTTTTGCGTTCATAAATTTTTTTTGTTCCCATTGATTTCAAATTCTATTTTGAGGTGAGATCAACGACAATCTAATGGAACTAATGATCATGATCAGCGCGTGCAAGATCGCGTCAGCCCATCGTGTCACTGCCGTCATTCCGTGCTTTCCTTATGCGCGACAAGATAAAAAGGACAAGGCAAGTTTGACAAAAAATTTATTTTTGATTTTATTAAAATTGCTATCTCTTATAACGATTTTTCAGAGTCGGGCTCCAATCACTGCAAAACTGGTTGCCAACATGATGACCGTATCCGGCGCCGACCACATTATCACTACCGATCTGCACGCTTCACAGATTCAGGTGAATACGAATTTTGGTTTTCGACATTTCATAAAATACCTGCGTAAAATTATCTATTTTCAGGGCTTTTTCGATATTCCCGTGGATAATTTGTTTGCCGAACCTGCCATATTGAAATTCATTCGTGAGAACATCCCAAATTGGCAGCAAGCTTGTGTCGTTTCGCCTGACGCCGGTGGTGCCAAGCGGTTTGTTTTCTTCACTCATTGGTTCCGACCGAAGCACACGTTTTGGACAACTGACTAGAGATGCCATAGGCACCAGTTTGACTGACGGAAAGACGAATGAGGGAACACTAAAAGGAGCTTCAAGTAGTGCATCGCACCTCCCACCATGACACGTGTGACATCATTTCACCAGAAAAATGCAACGGTTTGAACAAAAGGAATGTTACTTGTTGTGCTGGGATGTGTTTGCTGAATTGTGTGGGCGTTCGTCATAATTTGGTATATTTGTCGCTTTTTTAAAGGATTTTCACATTTCAGGGTAACGTCAATTGCAGATCGTTTGAACGTTGACTTTGCGCTGATTCACAAGGAGCGCAAACGAGCGAACGAAGTTGAACGCATGGTGTTGGTGGGTGATGTGCGTGGTCGAGTGGCCATACTGGTCGATGATATGGCTGACACTTGTGGCACCATATGTCTCGCTGCGGACAAGTTAGTCATTTCTGTTTTGTATTTGGTGTATGAACATGCTAATTTGGGTGGAAACACTCGAGTTCAATTCGGGACCTTGCGATTGCTGCGATTTGTCAAGCAGTTGTTTACTGATTCTGAGATTTTGATTTGACTGAGCATCTCTGAGAAATTCTTGCCGTAAATTGTTGGGTTTGTTTGACAGTTTTGTTTCATCAGACATCTGCAGTTAAAAAGTGATTCATCCCGTTCAAATGATTGCAGATTAGTGGAAGCAGGTGCGGAGAGTGTGTACGCCATCTGTGTGCACGGCATATTCTCGGGTCCGGCGTTGACTCGACTCAACAATTCGGTGTTCGAGGCCGTGATCGTGACCAACACCATCCCCCAGCACGACAACATGAAACAATGTGACAAAATCAGGGTCGGTAACTGTTCGGAATTTTTCGCCTTGTTTGCTGTCATACGTTTCTACCGGCGGCGGTGAAACAACCTCGCTAAAAGACGGAGTACTTGTCTTTGGCCTCATTTATTCTGTATAATCAAACTTTTTGGCGAGTGCTGTTCACAGTAACAGCTAATATCTTTTGCAGTGTATTGACATTTCAATGATCCTGGCCGAAGCGATCCGCCGCACGCACAATGGCGAGTCGGTGTCTTATCTTTTCTCGAATGTGCCGTTGTGAAGAGGAAAATGCTGGATTGCCGAAACAAAACAACAGACTGGGTTGATAACAAGGTGACACGAGCTGTTGTGGTGGAGCCCATCTTTGCTATTCCAAGCTTGGAGCTTAGCGTTCATTGTTTGTCTGCTTTTATTGAATTTCAGCAACCAACGCGGACCTATTTGCTTTTTCCAGCTCAACGAGTAACACCAAAATGTTCTCATGATCATGCCGCATTGTTCAATCTATTGTCATTTGTTGTTACGTGTACTCAAAATATACGCATTACTGTGCAATATTTTGGGCATTTGATCGTGTCTCGGGTGTAGTGCTTATTTTGTCAGAATAAAACGCGTGTCGTTGAAGCTGCAATTTGGTTTGATGTTCTCACTCTGAATGTCGTCGATATCGGCCAGCCATTGCCAAATAATGTGCTCACGTTGGAGGAATACTTGACTCGTTGTCTCGTTGTTTCATCGGATCTTTTTTGCATCAAAAGTCGAAAATCCCGGCTCGATTGAGACCCCTGGTTTGCGTGAGATCTGTTGGGCGGGGCAACCAATGAAGAAACCCAATGTGGATATGACATTGCTCTTGTGTCCGTGTGTCACGCCACCCCACCCAGCCAACGTCAGTTACCTGGGTGACAGAATTCAAGTTGGCGGGTGTCTGCCTTGCGGCCTTGAATGCTGCGGCAGCGGCAGCACTGGGAAATGCACAAACGTGTGCGTGTGAAGGACCAAGACACAGTTTTGCAGTGTGCAGCGTCTGTTTGCAGGGGTGTTTTGCAGTGTTCAGCTCGCTGGCAGTGCAACAGACGTGTTTTGATGACGCTTATTTTGAGAACTTGTGAGAGAGTATTGTTTGGCCTGAAAACTGTTTTGCCGTTTCACTGAATTTTAGCACGAAACCAACTTCACTTGGACTCACGGAGACTCCACTCTCTTTGAAAGTGAATCAACGCGAGCATGAGCCCCCAAAAATATTATTTCAGCGTGCGTCAAAAACTGTTGCTGTTTGTGTGAGCGCGCTGGGGAACTTTATCATGCACTCCTCATGCTCTTACTCAATGTATTCAGTTCCTCCGCGGAGACAAGGTGTTTCACTTGGCAACGTGTCAAGAATTCAGCCAATCAGAATTGCGCATGGCGAACACAGCAAACTGTCTGACCAATCAGAATATGGTGCTGTGAACTTGGCAATTTACCCAGCGAATCGGCTTTCTTTATTCTCTTCCCATCGTTTTATAATTTCTTGTCTTGTATTTCTTCCATTGGAGAACACAACTGGATCGTCGATCGTGCCGAGTGTGGCCGGCCGCCGTGTGTGGTTCTCTGAAAAAGCTGGCAACCGCCCCTTTTTCATCCAAAAATGTCCGGCAACCCCCTTTTTTCGGTAGCTAGACAGTAGACACTTGTTGATACCGTAAAAACCAAAATATAGCCCCCGGAATCAGTGTACCGTAAAAACCTAAATAGAAGGGGGCAGTGGTGTGGTTGGGGGGGGGGAAGGGGGGGTTACCCCCCCTAGTATCCGGTATCTTGATTTTTTCACCCAGGGGTATCCGGTATCCTGACTTTTTGTCCAGGGGTATCCTGCCCTAAAATTTTTCCGAAAACCGTAAAAATCGCCCACTTTTACCTCCAAAATGCTCAAAATCGCTTGCTAGCGCAAGCATAACCCCCAAAATGACCATTTTTTGCGCTTTCAACACCGATTTTGCTCGATTTTCCTCTTAAAAAATTGAACTTTTTTGAACAACCCCCCTGGGCAGTGATGTAGTTGGTCCGAGCAAGAAAGCTAGCTAGCTGGAGGGGTCCGGCACAAGAAAGCTAGCTAGCTAGCCGGGTACCCCGATTTGGGGGGGGTATTGGTCCAGAAGTCAAAAACAGGGGTATAAAATTTGGTCGAAATTATGCTAAAATAAGCCTTAAAATGCGTATTTTTGTGCACGTGTGAGAAAATTTGAACGAATTTGACCATTTTGGCCCATAAAATGGTCATTTTGGCACTAAAATCAACACTTTTCTTACTTGATGACCGGAGCAAGACAGCTAGCTAGCCAGTTTGGGGGGGGTATGGGTTTCGGAGCAAGAAAGCTACCTAGCAGTTGGGGGGGGGTAATACCCCCCCATACCCCCCCCAACCACATCACTGCTACCCCCTACCCGCCCCGCTCTTGTACCCTACCCCCCTACCCGCCCCGCCCTGGTACCCTACCCGCCCCGATTTTTACCCCCAAAACGCCCATTTTTCGGTCAAAAATGCCCAAATTTCGACCGAAAACAACTAAAAAGTGCAAAAAATCTCGCGCTGCGCGCGATATATGCACTTTTTAGTACATAAAAACAGGCACCCGAAAAAACTTGTGTTGTACCCTACCCGCCCCGAAAATCTTCCCCCCTCCCCCCCAAACCGGATCCCCCCCCAAAATCCCAGGCAGTGTAGTTCCTGGTCCGGCGCGGCGGTTAGTGTACCTACCCCTTTTTTCCGTGCGGCGGTTAGTGTACCTCCCTGGGGGGGAAGGGGGGGGGGGAAGACCCAAATTCAGGAAAAAGTCACTTTTTGAGGTGGAAAATTTGACCTGTTTTTTGCCCTTTTTGGAAAAAATTCTCCATAAAAAGGGTATTTTGGCGACTTTTGACAACATTGACCTAAAAATCACCCATTTTAGGGCTAAAAATGCCCATTTTAGGCCTAAAATTGCCTATTTTGGGCAAAAATTGAGGCGGTTAGTGTACCTGGCGCGGCGGTTAGTGTACTAGTGTACCTTGGTCGCGGCGGTTAGTGTACCTTAGGGGGGGGGACCCCCCCCTCCCCCCCCCAGGAACTACACTGATCCCAGGTACACTACCCCCCTACCCGCCCCGATTTTTTCCACCTATGTACCCTACCCGCCCCGCAAAAGTAGCCACAGCACTGGGGGGTAGCGTACCAGGCCGAGGCGGGTAGGGTACCATTGGGGGGACCCCCCACCACCCCCCCCAGCCACAGCACTGCGTGTAAGCCTAAGCCTAACAACAATGGTTGGGCCTGAAGAAAGACTAACCCTGAAATCAATGACCCAATATTGTTCCTTAACAACTACCACAGGGTCCCGAGTATCGAAGGAGTGCCCAATTTTTGCCTAAAATAGGCATTTTTAGGCCTAAAATGTGTGATTCTTAGGTCAATGTTCTCAAAAGTCGCCGAAATAGAAACCCTTTTTATGAAGAATTTTTTCCACAAAAGGGCAAAAATAGGTCAAATTTTCGGGAACGGTTAGTGTGGACCGGTCGACCGCTGACCGTAGGTTTTAGCTACGGTAGATTCAACACGTCCACGTCAACATAGCTACCGTAACCTGTTGCGGATAGCGGTCTGCTGCGCGGTTACAACCAGCGGATAATTCCCACTACCGTAACCCAAACCTACGGTCAAGCGGTCGACCGGTCCACACCAACCGGCTCCAAATTTTCTACCTCAAAAAGTGACTTTTTCCTGAACTTTGGTCTTCCCCTTCCCCCCTTGGGGGTACAGTATCTCCGCCTCCGAAAAAAAACGCGGGGTCCGCTATCTCCCCCTCCGGACCACAGGAACTACATTGCCCGGAATAGAGCCCCTCCCGTCGTAAAACAGCCCCCCAACAGAGCTAAAAAATTATGACGGCCCGAATCGAGCTTAGGCCGGCCCGATTGCGACCTCTGTTCTGTTCCTGGAACAAAATCAAGTTAAAAATCATGCAACGTGTGGGCGGACATCACCACAGTTTCTAAAATTTCAGATTCAGTTATTGTTCGAGAGCTATCAAGCGACCAAGAAACCGATCCCATCCAATCCAATTAACAGAAACAGAGTACTCCGTCCAAAAGCACAAGAACAATCAAAATCTTGACGATCGGATCGGACGGACAAACACCGACAATCACGACGAATCGCCCTCATAAAAACGTTAGTTGGTCGGGCTCGGGCCAGTGAATAATACATAAAGGCAGTCTACACGAGGTTGTCACTCAACCCAATGAATGCTATTAGGTAACTGTGCCCATGCAAATCCCGAATCCATAGGGAAAAGCGTTTTTCATCCGGAAGAATACATCAGAATATTTTTTCTAACGACCCGATCCTGATCTTTGCTGTACAGGCAGTGGCCTAACCAAAATGGACCGTCGCCGCGAGAATGAGCAGCGTGATTATGAGCGCGATCGACGTCGTCGACATGATGAATCGGGTGACGACCGGGATCGTTGGCGACGCTCGACGCCCGACCCCAAACGACAACGTGAAGATAACAACAACGATGACGACTATGCGAAACGCAGTGAGTGTGGTGATGCGATGCAGATGCATGAGGGTGGGCATGGTGATGTACAGGGTTAGCTTCCAGGCGCACACTTGATTTTTGCTTTTCTTATTTTTTCACAGTTCCTTTTGTGGTGATTGTTTGTTTGATTGTCGTGTTCTCTCAGGCTCAGCGCTGAATAACTTTGTTTCTGCCGTTCTTTTGCAGTGGTGTCGTTGGGAAATCATCAGGATACCGGATACTCAAAAAAATAAAAAATTTCGGATGCCCGGGGCCAGGGGGTTGTTCAAGGTCTGTTGGAAGCATTAAAACGGTCGTTCTGGGGGTTATGCTTCCATTAGCAAGCGATTTTGAGCATTTTGGATGTAAAAAATGGTGGATTGTAGACATTGGGATGGGAGGTAACCCCTCGCCCCCCCCCCCCAACGACACCACTTGTTTGTCGGGCTTGATATAATCTTTATAAGCACAAGTCCGTTTGTGCACGTTCCTTTGCCTGCTGCGCTCACACAATTATGCTTGGATTACATTTGCACGGCTGGGCTTAATGTGGTATTTTGTAGTTTTACATATTTGCTCAACCTGTCCTTGACTGCACGTTCAGTACTTCCCTGCTGCAGTATCGCTGTTGGCAAAGTCGAACCGATCTGTTGTCTGATTGCAATCTGCATGTTGTGTCGTATTTGCAGGGCACGATCGTGAGCGTGATGGTTACGACAACGGTCGTACGTCGTCGAGCACGCATCGCCCATCGAGTGACATGCCCGGACCATCGTCGTCATCGTACGTGCCACAGCAGCAACCGCACATTAAACATGATATCGACCAACAGACTATCGCTGCTGGTTAGTCCGCAGGTTTTTGGTAGTGCGGAGTAAAGTAGTGGTGACATGTCAGATGAGAAAATACCTCTGTCTCTCACGCGGTGTTGTTCTTGGGGGAGGGAGCTCTAACCTAGGTTACATTTAATTCCCCGACCATGGTACACTCATCCCCTTAATTCCCCCACCGGGCACTTAATTCCCCAATTTTCGCCTGAAATAGGCATTTTTAGGCCTAAAGTAGGCTATCTTTAGGCGCAAGCGCAACTGTCAAAAAGGGATATGCCTCTTTACCTAATATGCCCTTTGTATAGGGATTTTTTGCTAAAAAAGGGCAAGAATGGGTGACATTTATACCCTCTAAAATGACGTTTTTCTGAAATTGGGTCTTTCCTCCTCCTCCCCAACTGGGGGTACACTTAATTCCCCGCCGGGCCAAGAACTACACTGCCCTCACGTATTGACTAAATGCCGAGCCGATCACACAAGATAGTTGATCTAGTACGAACTGGCTTTGACGCATTGCATCTGAGAAACAAAGTTCGCTGAAAAATCAAAAAGACTATACCAGGTGTCGAAAATCCAAAGTTTTCGGGTACCGGATAGCCAAAATGAAAATTTTTGGATTCCAGAAATCTCCGATCGGATGCCCGGGGGTTGTTCAAAAAAGGCTTTGAGGATTTTGGAAGTAAAAGTGGTCGATTTTTGCGGTTTTCGGAACGTTTGGGTCTCATACCCCTGGACAAAAAGTCAGGATACCGGATACCAGGGCGAGTAGCACCCTCCCCTGCAGCAACGATACCACTGACTTCACCCATCTGGCCGGCTGTGATGTGATAGGTGGGATTGGATGGATAAGACTGCAACGAATCCATCGATTGGCCATCATTTCCACCCGCATATTGCAGCATCGACGTCAGCTGTGCAGTATAGCACTCGCCGGCCATCGTTCGATGACATGGTGCGCAGTCACACGTCGACCACTGATGATGAGGCTGTCGATGGACCGGAAGTGGCACCCATCATGGCTGCGAAACCGAAGAAAGGTGAGTGCGTGTGGCCAAAGTCACCGCTGTTTGATCACTACTCATAAGCAGTGATGTAGTTGGTCCGATTAACAAAGCTAGCTAGCTGGAGGGGTCCGGCGCAAGAAAGCTAGCCAGGTAGCCGAGTATAGTTGCAGGTAGAAAAAAAGCTTTTTTCTTGAAAAAACGTTTTAGAGGCCAAAATAACGAACCGATATTTTTCCGGTACTGGATAGTCGCGAGGTCAGTTTCTCAAATCGTGCAAGAACACCGTTTTTATGTATTTTGGTCGACTTGTCCTTGTCCAGTATGTCTTTTCCTCATGAAGCAATTTTAGACCACATTTTACCCAAATATACCCCATGGGAACCGGCGACCAAGTTTTGGCCCGGAAAGATATCAGAAAGTTTTTTCGGAAAAACGGTTTTTTCGGTTAATATATTTTTCCTGAAAAATTGCAACTATGTAGCCGAGCACATCGATTTGGGGTATTGGTCTTGAAGTCAAAACGGGGGTATAAAAGTTGGTCGAAATTATGCTAAAGGCCTTGAAATGCGTATTTTTGTGCACGTGTGAGAAAGCTTGAGCGAATTTGACCACTGCTATCTGGTATCGGCATACCCCCGATACCGATCCGTAAGCACCACCACATCCATCGTATGCTTGCGGGCCGAAAAAAACCGTTTTTTTCGGAAAACAGCGAAAAAAATTATTTATTTTTCCGGAAATTTTTCCAAGTGGCGACTTTTGAAAAAAAACGGTTTTTTTCCAAAAATTTCCGAGATATTTTCCAAGGTTGCGAGAGGATGTTGTCAAAACCAATGTAAATCGGTACTAAACAGTTCAAAATGAGCACTTTTTAATCTTCAAGTGCATTTATAGCCTGTTTCAGGCCATTTCCCGACGAAATTTTCTCCAAAATGGGCGTTTTTGGACCGTGGGTATCCTTAAGTACTGGAAAAATATTTGGAAAAAAACGGGTTTTTTTCCGGAAAAAAACGGTTTTTTTCCAAAAATATATTTTGCGGAAAAATACGCAAGTATAATCCATCGAACCGATTACTATTCGCAATGTCAGCGGTTGTGAAACAACGTGATCGAGCGGTCGAGCTGTCGAGCAACGCGCGCAAGATAGAGCAGTTGCATCGCAGAATGGAGACGATGGTGTGCATGTACGACATCACGGTGGCGCCGCAGAGTGACGACGCTGACAAACATGTGCAGAAACGGGGCGGCGATGAGTGAGTGCTGCTGGTGTTATTTGTTGGCTCTGACAAAGGATCGAAGTCGTATGTAAAAGTTACTCAACTGCCATATTTTATTTTCTATTTTGTTTTCATTTGTAACTACCTAAAGCTGTGCACCACCAGCTGACCAACTAATCGGTCAATAGGATCAATACTGTTGGTGTTGTCACCAAACCGCGCTGTTGCAGCAATTCCAAATTGATTAAACGTCAAACCTGCTGGGAGGTCTACCAAATGGCGCTGAAGTCGGGCCGACTGCCGCCAGAAGTGACGATGGCGTACGACCGAAATAAGATCATCTTTGTCAAAGACAAAATCGATGAGTCGAAATTGCCAGTCAGTTGATTGATGATCATTGGTTTTTGTCATCTCTTTGTTCTTGCTCGAAGTTGTTGCTTGATTTAAGATCAAAATCGAAAACATCGAACTGCACAAAAATCCCGAACATCACGGTGGCATATACTCGTTCACGCTGTCGGCATCGCCCGATGGAGTGCCACAGAAAATGATCGGTTGGCTGTTCTTGTTTGTTATTGTGGTTGTCAATTAAGTCCATGTTTATTTTTGTAGTTTAGATGCAGTCAACGACAGACGGCTCAGAACGGTCCGTAAAAACCTAGATGGATCCCAACCAGAATTGAGCTCCTCCCGGACTAGAGCCCCTAAATCAAATCTGCTACCCAGTAAGGTATCTATAAGGCTTTATAGTTGTACACAGGTACATGTATGCACGATTGTTGTTCGTATAAGCACTGTGCTTATATTTGTAATCGCATCAAGCAGAAGCGATTTATGATCAAAACAATGAACATCGCCGCAACTGAGGAGCAAGTGTAATTGTCGAATAGCTCCTATTGACGATAGTTTCACATTCAGATTTTTTCACTACCATTTTGCATTGAAACGTTGTGGTCATACACCTTATATAAAAATTTCAGTCTGAGAGCTCTCACCAATAATTGAGGTCCCACCACTTTATTTTCGACAAGCTTTGGACCCAATCTCCGTGCTATCGATGACTAGTATCACTTCGTTTTTGTCAGAAGGCCGTGTAGCCGGAGCTATATGGAGATCCCAATGTCACACATTCTGCAATGCGCCACAACACAAATTTACCTGACCAAACAACCTTATTTGAGGCGAATGGGCGACCAACTGGCCTCGCGACATTGACATGCGTGACCGAACTGCCGAACAGTTCTACGACATTGTGCGTGCGCAGAACGTCTTCAAAAGGTACTGGTCGGCCCAAACGTTACAAAATCACGATACACTCAGTCAGACCACGATAGTGATAAGTTTATTCTTATCGCCGCTGCTGATGTAATATATCTTGTGGGGCGACTTAGGTTGAAATATTTCCGTGTTCCGTGATCAAATTCAAAAAAATCACGGAACACTGAAATATTTCCGTGTAAATTATTGCTGTTTGCTTCAACACGCGGGCTTTTGACGTCAGCACGCAAAAGCACCGTTTGCATGCCTGCGCTATTTCCGTGTTCCGTGAAACAGAAATGAAAGAAATAATTTTGTATTGAAATATTTCCGTGTTTCGTGTTCAACCCAAGTCCGCCCTGGATCCGAATATGCTATTTTCTGCTCTATTCACACGAGATGCACCCGTTTCAGCCGCACCCACCACAGCTACAATACCAACCACTACAAATATGAAGACCATCCGAAAGATCTTGGAAAAGGTCGCTTTGCAATCCAGGGTGCCCATGTTGCGACGAAGCAATTTGAAGAGAGTTTCGGCTGCATCATTGAAAGTTAGTTGTGCATATGTAGTTATTTATTTTGTATTGGTGCGATGGAGACGGAGTTCGTTTGTTTTTCACAGACAATGCTCTCACGCATCGCTTAGCCCAAGAAGCCCAGCCCAACGCTGGCGCAAGCTCAGCCTAACCAGAGGCCAACGTCCCAAGTTTATTTTTTCGAGATTTTGCCTGTCGGGATCTTTTGCGGATTATCTCAGATAACCCTGAGGGTTGCTGTCACCCGTGTCACGCGACGTGTTTGGTCAATTTCCCCTGAAATCGTGATAACAGTGAGGTGGTGACAAACTGTGAGCGTCTAACAATGGATATTGTTTGCTTGCAGCCAAATTCGGCGCACAGTTCCACGAACAAAACGTGCACCATTTGGTGGCCGATCTGTTGGGTTGCAACGGCCCACGCGATTTGGAACACCGAAATCGATTCACGCAGAAGGACAGGGACATCATGAAACGCGTGCTGCGAGGTTGGTTGGTCGTTTGGTTGCAGCATCTGACATGTGACTCGCTCTGGTCTTGTGTTTTTGTCAGCCCTCTGAGCACTGGTGTCGTTGGGAAATCAAAAAGCCTGGGCACCGGATACCCAACATCCAAAAATTTGGATACCGGATCAGTTGCCCAAAATGAAAAATCTCGGATGCCAGAGGGTTGCCCCTAAAGTAAAAAGTCTCGGATACCGAGGGGTTTTACGGTTTTAGGAAAAAGTTTAGAGTAGGATACCCCTGGACAAAAAGTCCGGGTACCGGATACTAAATGGTAACCCCCTCCCCCCCCCCCAGCGACACCACAGCCTCTGAGCCAGCATTTTGTTTGTCACAGGTCTTCGCGTCGAAACCACATTCCGTAAAGAATCGGGCGGCAGCAACGTGAAAGAGTCGGAGTTTGTGATTGATGGCATTTCGCCCGAATCCTGCGCTCGTCAGACGTTGGTGTTTATTTGAGTGTATGTAGTGTACCAAATGTAGTGCTTTGTGTACCCACCTATGTTTTCGAAGAGGCGGTTAGTGTACCTCGCCCCTTTTCGGAAAAAAATCTCCTTAACAAGGTATTTTGGCGACCTTTGACAACATTGACCTAAGATTAGCTATTTTAGCAACCTCGAAAAATGATTTGTTTCCTGAATTTGGGTCTTCCACGTCCACCCCCAGCCCAGGGAGTACCCTAATTTCCCTTCCAAAAAGTAGCGAGGTACACTAGTTTCCCCGCCGAACCTGGAACTATACTGGTTGCGTTTCAGATTCAACGTCAACGGACAGGAACAAACGGTGCAGCGCTATTTCGAAAAAGAATACAACTTGCGACTGAAGTACGTTCCATTTATTTACTATTTGATCTGCGAACAATCATTTGAACGTTTGTGTTCCACAACCTTACTCCCTTAGGTACCCCGATCTGCCGTGTGTGATGCGTCGCGTGATGTTCCAAGGCAAGGCGCAGAAGAACTACTATCCGATGGAGCTGCTCTACATTCTGCCATTCCAACGACAAACCATTATTCAGCAAGATCCCAACATGCAACGTGACATGATCAGGGTATGCAATTTGATCTGTTCCCCGCAGTTCATTTAGCTCAAGTTATGCGTGCGCAAGCCTTTTTACAGCAAGTGTCACAGCGGCCGCTGTTATTACGATGCTGATTGTCATAATTGTTTAGATACACTGCACATCGAAAATTAGTGAGAATATGTTAGTTTTGCTAAAACAAAATGAAAAGTGGTCGACATGACACGTTTCATTTTATGCATTGCATGTGGTGAACTGGTGCTTTATTTTGACACGATCAAAAGCCCCGGTGCAATAAATTTCAGCAATCGGCGCTGCCTCCGTTGCAACGAATGGAGCAACTCAACAAACAAATGCGTGACCTCGAACTCGATCGTGCCAATGCGTGGATGCAAGCCTACGATCTGCGAATGGCCAATCAGTTCATGCATGTCGAAGGTTTGAGTGGGGGCTTCTCTTTTGTCTTTTTTTGATCGGATTGTGATTTCATTTCAACACAAGAAAAGAATTTGATCTTTCATGACTGTGTGGATCACCACAGTACGCAATTGTTTTGTTCGGTCAGTCACAGCTCAGTCATATCGTCTCAATCACTGTTGATGTCGAGTTTGGCGCATTCTCTACCACTTTGCAGGTCGTGTGATCGCCAATATGCGTGTCAAGTACGCCCGTGCTAGTCAACAAGTGGACAATCGCGGCAATTGGCGTGGACCGCAGAACGATGAGTGCGTCACATTGTTACCTTTGCATTTTCTCAAGTCGTAATTGAACACCGACTGGCTGTTCTGTGTTCAATGTTCATCTCGGTGAAACCTCATCTGAATTAGTTCTGGTCAAATATGATATGTTCGCGCGATCCAACCACAGGTACCTGATCCCGGGTCGTTGTGACAGCTGGGCAGCGTTGTACATCTACGGTGGCAACGACCGACGCGATCACGATATGGCACAGCGAAACATCCAACCGGGCGGATTGGTTGAGTTAGTCGCGCTTACTTCTTATCACAATCCACGAATAATGTGTTTATGTCGTCTTTCCGCTGCCATGTTGACTGGTAGCGTTGAAAACAATATCCGTTTTGTTTGCTGCAGCCGATTCCTCACACAAATCGAAGATGAAGGCAAGCGTCACGGTATGGGCTTCGGCAGCTACATAGGTGCGTGCGTTTGTGGTTCACTGAGCACTTTATCGATCAATCATCCCTTTTGCCGCATTGCAGGCGCTCGAGTGTGCAGCATCCACGATCTTAACAAAAACTTCGTTGACTGCTGCATGGGCAAGATCAACTATCTGTTTGTCATCATTCCCACCAAAGACGAAGATCTGAAAAGTGCGTTGTTTTCTTCTGTGGTTTTTGTTTGTTGTCTTGTGCCATTCACTTTTGTGGACACACTCATTCAATCCGTAACTAATCGGCCGAAATCAAACTTCGTAATCGGTTCTCCGGTTTTGCATTATACATGATTTACGAATTCCACTGATTTCGGTCCCAGATAGAAAATAATCATCTGCTGTCGCGCTGCTCGAACTTAGTGGCGTCAATAGCTCAACTGTAGACGCATCATTGAATAAAAAAGTCGCGTGACCAGACGTGGCACCGGATCAGCAAGTGTGATGTCACCAACCACCAACTGCAGACCGCGTCAAATACCTGGAGGCAGTGAACAGCGTGCAAGCGGTGCCCATCGTGACGCAGTGCGTGACCCGACAGGTTGTGGAGAATGTGGTGAATCGCAAACAGACGCAGACCATGATGAACATTCTCAACAAGACAAACATGAAAATGGGTGGATTGAATTATGCCATCGAAGATTCGTACGATCTGTGAGTTTGGTTGTTCGTTGTCCTGCTCGGAATAGAAACCATGGAAGTGAGAATACAGGCTAACGTTTTCGGAGACAGTTTTCTGTGTGACCAGTCCTATAAATTCGTGTTCGAACGGTTGGTATCAAAGTTGGTGATCTGATGTGCTCTGTTTTGGTCACGGGACTGTTTGTCATTGTGTGATTGTTTCTTGTCGGCAGACCCGATCACAATGTTTGACATTGGACGCAGTGGTGTCGTCGGGCGGGGGGGAGAGGGTTACCCCCCTAGTGTCCGGTATCTTGATTTTTTCACCCATGGGTATCCTATCCGGTATCCTGACTTTTTGTCCAGGAGTATCCTACCCTAAAATTTTTCCGAAAACCATAAAATGGCACATTTTTACCTCTAAAATGCTCAAAATCGCTTGCTGGCGCAAGCATAACCCCAAAAATGACCGTTTTTTGCGCTTCCAACACCAATTTTACTCAATTTTCCTCTAAAAAAATTGACCTTTTTTGAACAACCCCCCTGGGTATCCGAGATTTTTTATTTTGGGAGGCAACCAGTGGTGTCGTTGGGGGAAGGGGGGGTTACCCCCCCCCTAGTATCCGGTATCTTGATTTTTTCACCCAGGGGTATCCGGTATCCTGACTTTTTGTCCAAGGGTATCCTACCCTAAAAATTTTCCGAAAACGGTAAAAATCGCCCATTTTTACCTCCAAAATGCTCAAAATCGCTTGCTAGCGCAAGCATAACCCCCAAAATGACCATTTTTGCGCTTTCAACACCGATTTTGCTCAATTTTCCTCTTAAAAATTGACTTTTTTTGAACAACCCCCACTGGGTATCCGAGATTTTTTATTTTAGGGAGCAACCCCCCCCCCTGGTATCCGAGATTTTTCATTTTGGGTATCCGGTATCCGAAAATTTTGGATTTTGGGTATCCGGTATCCTGACTTTTTGATTTCCCAACGACACCACTGGAGGCAACCCCCCTGGTATCCAAGATTTTTCATTTTGGGTATCCGGTATCCGACTTTTTGATTTCCCAACGACACAACTGATTACACGTCTATTTACATTGTTGCTTGAGCTTGGCCCTGGTGTTCATCTCATAGCACGGAACGTATGGGAGATGTTTCACTACAGGTACAAAACATGGCTGGCTGACGACGTGATGTTCATCGGCTACGACTTGTCGCATCCCGACCCGATCTCGGTGCAACAGTCGCGTCGTGGCATTGCAAGCAACGAACCATCGGTGGTCGGCGTAAGTGTTGTTGTTGGGTTGATTAACTTGGTTTCCAATGGTCAGATAGTTTCTTGTTCGCTGCTTTAATCTCTGGGAGCTTGCAAAAAAAATCGGATGGATTCAAGGCTTTGTGTTTTTCAGATGGCCGCGTCAGTTCACGGCGGCAAAAAGAAAATGCAGATGGTGGCCGATTACTGGTTCCAGGACGGGCACATATCGGTAAAGTGCAATTTGTCTTCTTTGAGCTCAGTCATTTGTGTGAAATCTCTTATAGTTGTTGTGTGCATGCAGGAGGTGCGTGCGGCGCGCGAGCTGATGAAACAAATGTTGCAACGTTACAAGCACGCGCACGACGGCCAGCTGCCGCGACGCATCGTCGTGTACAGGGATGGCGTGTCGGACACCAACTACAAAATGGTGGGCTACGTTGCGTGGGACTTGATTGGCACAAACTAATGATGCTGATTCAATACGTTCAGGTGCTGACCAAGGAGTTGAGCAAGCTGAAACAGGCGTGCAAGGAAATGGTCGGCGACAGTGGTGCGTCTGAGCCGACATTCACGGTGATCGCGAGCACCAAGGTTGGAATGGCTAGGTGTTGGACTTGGCATTGGTTGTGTTTTGGCTCGCGTGATCTCTACGAACTGCACTTGCACTACATTGTGTGTGTAACACTGCATTGATGGATTACTATATATTGCGGTTTGCTTATCACACGTCCGAACCACCACCGCGGTGAGCTCAGATCAACAAGCATGTTGATGAGCAATTCAATATGGCTAACCGGCGCGTTCAGTTCCTGTTGACGAATCAAAAATTTCTAGAAACACGACATGCGCCTGTTCCTGCGCAACATCCCGCAGGGCCGTCCGATGGAGCAGAACATCGCGCCAGGCACTGTCGCCGATTCGGGCATCGTCTCGCCCGACTTCCAGTTCTATCTGTGCTCGCATGCCGCGCCGCAGGTACACACACACACGCTTATTCGGCAGTCTTTGTTTTTTTAAACTTCGAATCAAAACGGTGATGTTGCACATTGATCCTAGTTCGAGGTCTCCATCTTGTAACGGTTGTGACGCAAAACCATTAAAAATCCACTGCGTGATGTAGTAATTGTCAGTCAATGGTTGTCCTGTGCCCTATAATTACACATAATTGCAGGGTACTGCCAAGGCCGTCAAGTACACGGTGCTGCGTGATGAGAACGAATTCAAGTCGAACGATATCCAGGTGAGTGATCCATCATCACAAGCACAATTCGTTTTGAGTGAGATCTGATAAATTTGCAGGAACTGACGTACCTACTGGCCCATGGTCACCAGATCATCACCAAAACCGTGTCGTTGCCGTGCGTGGTAAGTGGACTTGGTTGAAATTTTGATGAACTAAAGTTACGTGTAGGGATCGGCGTCGGTCATGTGGACCGACACCGATGCTTATTTTGAAAAGTAGCGACATCGACGAAAAAACACGTCGACACCGACAGTTTAAATTTTCCCGATACCCACTTCGATTCTTTTTTGATCGAAAACTTGCAAATTGGCGCAAAATTCAGGCTTTTGTTGCATTATTGCGCTTTCGGTGCTTGTTTTGAGAGCTTACAATAACCTACACAAAAGCCAAGACATACATATTTTGAAAATCCCCCTCTACGTTTTTGGTAGACAATCTAAAAAATTAAAATTCGCCATCGCACAACATTTGTGGGCCGGTACCGGGGACATGCCTGACCGAGCATTATGGCATAAAACTGCCAAAAACGCTCTTGCACATGGTTTTTCGACAAAAAGATAGTATTTTTGGGCTTTCAAGCATAAGAAGACCAATATCATTGAGTCAGTTGCCCATTGAGCGCGATGTCGCATTTACTGTGTTGATGTACAATGTCGCGTTTGGTGAGTAACGACGCGCATGCGAAACCTGCCGTTGAGTGAAAAAGCCTCGATTTTTCGCAGTTGTAATAACAATTTTCTGCAAAAATTAGCCTCTTAGGGAAAATTTTGGGACTCAAAAACCACTTACCGTTCCGACACCGGAAAAAACCGAAACTTTTGGCCGCCGGCACCGACATTAAGTGTAGCTACCGACACCGACTTTTTCCGACACCGACGCCGATCCCTAATTACGTGATTTTTTCAGGTGATGGTGGCGAAGATTGCGGCACAGCGCGGCCGGAATGTCTACAAGGCGCGGCTGTGAGTCGACGTTTTTGTTCCGTTTTGTGATTGTGCAACGCAGTCAGCGCAACATGAGTCATGCAACTAACTAGCACGTGACAGACTGTTACTCTCGTCAATTCATTTTCATGAAATAATTTGACGTTGCAAAAATGTTGTTTCAAAGATGGAAATTGTAAGGTCACGACAAAGGTTCGAGGGCTAACTGACATTGTTGTGGGGAGGTAGACAAGGGAGACGACATTCCTTGTGCCCTGTAAATGTTATTACCTAGTAGAATATTTCAGAAATTTCACGGACGGTGCCACATCGACGGCCGGTTCGTCGGATCGTGAGGGCACCGACTGGGAAAAGTTGACCAAGGAGTTGCGTCCGGCCGAGGGACTGCTCTTGCGTGCCTACACCGCGTAAATCGACGACAATAAGTATGCACCATGTCTTTCCTTGGGTATTCATTATGTAAGTAAGTACACGTCGATGTAATTTTGAATGAAAATATATGTGTTTCGTTTGTCTTGCTGGTCAGCCATCATGTTAGAGAAATTTCAGTGTCTGTTTTGTTTGGTGTTCTATCTTGCCGCTGTTGAACCGGTGTGTTTTTATTGAGTTTGCCTTGCAACTTTTTGTTATCGCCGTCCTTTCAAATAGAGCACCCTTTTCCTGTTGAATGCCTGCCGATTTTTTGTTGCAATCTCTGGTTTGAAGCAAGATGGTTCTTTTTTGTGTATTTGACGCGAATAGGCGGGGCATCACCTATTGACGAATGCTCTGGGGTTGCCGCTGCATACATACACATACTGTGCGTAGGTACGGCTGGGATTATTGCAAGCGTTTCTTGATAGCGCGCTTGCATCATTTTTCATTGAGTTTCTGTTTTTTACTGTTTTTTGTTATGGTCATTAGTTCGGTTGGAGATGGTTGGGACAAGTAAGATTGAAAGATTGGTAGCTTTTCTATGTGCGTTGATTTATACTGACTACAGGAGCATGTGTTGAGATTGGAATCGTTTGTTATTTCACTGCCTGTTTCTTTTGTTTTTCTGGTGGTTTTGCAGAGATGTGCTTTTCGTAACCCTTTCTTTTCTTTTCCTGCTTTGCATTTGAAACGTTTTAGGTTGATGAGAGTTCTATTCACTACTAGCCTGAATTGGTGTTTTTAATTTCTGTGACCACTTTTAGCCGTAAAATAGAAGTAGGAACCACTTGTCATGGCACTAGTGTGCAGTACAAAACCGTGAACTTGAACAGTGTTCTTTTCTATCGCTTTGTGATCGCCTTTTTTTCAGTGTATTTTTGTGTCTTTTTCTTGAGATAAAATTCTATACAAATGGGTAACTAAAAATTTTATCGTACGTACAAGAGAAAGCAGGTAGCATCATTGGACTCAGGAATCATGAATTACAAGTTGAAGCAGTGATGAAGTATCGCATTCGAAGATCAAGTTAGCATGAAACGCTTACAGAGTTCTACAATAACAATAATAGTCCATGCAATCAAACGGGCACCTCTTGCTGAGCGTTGGCTTTGTGTGCGAGTGTTTCGTCGTTGGCCGTTGGCGTCGTGGTGTGCACATCTGCGTGCACGTGTGTCTTGGTCCCTGCTGGGTCCGGGATCGGCGAACTGCCCGGGTCAGAGTACGCCCCGGTGCCCGTGTCCACTCGTGCTTCGTCACCCACATTTGCCCAGCTGCCGGACTGCTCCGATGCTGCTGTAACTGAGTGCGTGTATTATACAGTCCAAACATGGCCCGTGCGTGTTGTCCGTGTGCACGGACCATACGCATTCACTGATGGCCGCTTGGCTGTGGCGAAATTTGTCGACTTTTGTCTCGGCCTTCTTTTGTGATGTGGCTACGCTGAACTTACTCGACCATAATAAAATTGTTAGAGGTCTGGACCCGACATTTGGGAAAAAACCGGCTGAAAATATCCAATAATACCCGACATCGCATTTTTGCACCAAAAATACAGGCAATTAGTTCTTTTGCTTCATCAATGTAAATTTTTGGCTCAATTTACTCAACTCAATTAGGTTTTTAAGGAAAAGGATATACCAAAATGCCACAGTGGAATATTTGGTTCGAAGAAAAAATTCCTTCAAAATTCTTCTCTCAGCAAAATTGGTGTTTTGAGCTCTAAATGTCGGGTGTCGGGTCTCGAAGAACCCGACATCTGGAGCCTGACACCCGACATTTGCCCAATTTTGGTGCCTGACGCCCGACATCGCACTAACCCTAGAGGGTCACGTGTACGCACAAACTGGAGTTTCGGGAGCTTGTGTGTGGCGTACGCGTGCGTTAAAAGTTGCCCAAATCCCAATTTAGCCCCCCCCCCACCTTCAGAAAGTCCTTCCCCCTCCACATTGTCCACTGTATCAATTACAATCTCCACTTCCGTCTGTGTCCCCACCTCCACAGCCACGTCGAATTGAGTGGCCTTCTCGGATTCGGCACGTTGGTCAGAGGGATGGATCGATTGACGAACATCTGCGTCACGCGCTTTTAACATGTAGCTGAAACATCGTCGGGTCAGGTCATTGGTCTGCGGTTGGATGAAATGTTTCCATGCAATCAACGGATTCAACACGTGAGAACAGATTCAAACATGGCGGGTCAGCGGCGCTGAAGGTGACGGCCAGCTTTCAGACATCACCAACCTGACACGAATGCCGACTCCGCCACAAATGAGAAAGAGCACGATGACGAGTATGGCAACGCCGATTGGGCCAGCGACCAGGGAGAGGAAGACAAACAGGGCGGTGATGATCAGACCAATGCTGATGAAGAACACAACGTGCCTGGAATGATGGGGGCAGCACTTTGGCCGTTGACGTGCGTGACTGACGGAACAGCGGTGGAATATGACCACAAGACAAGAGCATTGCTTTGTTGGTCTGTGCACCACAGCAGAAACGGCAAACACAATTGCGCACATGACCAGAAAATTTGCGGCGTCCAGATCTCGCCTTTCGATAGCTCAGTGGTGGAGCAACGGCCCCGATTACGCTGAGGGGAGGACCTGGTTTGAATCCCAGTCAACGAAAGCATTTTCCCAAAGGATTTTGGAATGTACACGTTCACCGTTACCATAAGAGCATTGCTGCGATCTGGTGCACCTTTCGATGCTGTCAACAACGCCTGGTGGACCATCTACGATCTAGCATGGGCTAATTAGTTAGTCGTCACCCTATATGGCCAACTGTGGTCGCCTGCTCAAGCAGCCCTAAATGAGCGCGAGAAATTGTTCCATGGCATTCGGACTGAGTTGACTACTCGGATATAATATGTAAGCCTAATGTTGCATTTGTTAGTCCCAATTTCAAAGGTATGATAGGGTTCAACAGAGTATACACGAAGCGAGGCAGTACTAGCTTTTTTGATTGATTGTAAAAATGTTGATTCCATCAAGCTTCACGCCAGAGAAGTCGAGAACAGCAAACCTCGGATGACCGATATCTATCAAACAAGCAGAAACGTTTGCAAGTTTGACGTGACACTCACTTGTTCATGGTCAAGCTCGTCCATGCTTTCTCGGTGAACCTCGTCATTTTGCTCACTGGCTTCTTCTTGGCCATGTTTTCTCTTGGGAATTGAGGAAGACGTATAGATAATCGGAAATTTATCTGAGTCAACAGTTTTACATCACAATTGAACTGGGTGACTCCAGCGTCACTTCTTTGCGCAGCTCTAATGTAAAGGGTGACTGCAATAATGCGCTTAGCAGCTGATCACCACCAGATGAACAATGGATTTCGATACAAACCCTCACCCCACAAGCCCGCTATTGTGCGTGTGTGGCCCTTCGCAGTCACACAAGTGTGCACCGGTCCTTCTGACTGTGCAGTTTTACGGCGCGACAATGCTCTACGGAGGAAACAGCGGGGCGAAACTTGAAAAAAATCCTTTTTTTGAAAGCTTCCATGTAAAATGAAATTTTGGGACAAAATTGTAAAATTGAGACCAAATTTCAAAACCACAGGTGATTTCAAGAATCAATTGTTAATTGCAGCTCTGTGACAGCCTTGTGTTCTTCCACAGCTGATTACCCTGTGAACCCAACGCAGAAGGTGAACAGCGAAGGGAGTGGCAAGATTGGTATTGTGCGCGCGCGAGATTATTGCACTTTGAGTGTACCAGATGGGCATCAGGTTGTGTGAAGCACACGCAAGCAGCGTCACCAAGCTAAGCTGTTCAGATACAGTTGACCGGCTGTGCACCTAGACCAGTATTTTCTGCATCTTCTGCAAAATAAGACGCTATGCCCTTGGCTGATTGCAGGTTTATTGTACAATAGCAATAGGTTTTGAAGCAATGTTGTATTGGGTTTGCCTGTCGGTGTGTGAGTGTGTGCGCGTTCGAAAAACACAGAACCGGACCTGTGAAGGTGAAACTCAGAGAATGTTCAAATGCACCAACCTGTCCAAACTGCACGACTCCGAACCCGTTTAGGTTCAGCATTGAGATCATGCCGATGCAACACCATAGAATGTGCTGTAGCACCAGATGTCTGGTCATTTCAGTTGGTGTTAAGAGAACGCTGTGTCAACGGGTTACATAACGAAATTGAATGTTTGCCTATAAAAAGGTTGACAGGCTTAAAAAACGATGCGTGCACAAAAAAACTTTGGAAAACACGTCGCGCCGCTTAGCAATTTGTCTCATACCGGTTTACTGGTGCAGATTAGACCCTCTGGTATTGCCTACATGGCGTGCGTTTCTTGCAGTTTGTTGCTGACGAACGTTCGTTTCATCACACCAACTGTAATTTGACTAAAATAAATGAAACAAGTGTTTTTCATTCAGTGTACATATGGTTGGAATGTGTGGTGTATGATATGCCTCCGTGCCAGGGTCTGGGTGTGTGAGAAACTCGAATGATTCGATAATCTATGGTATTTTTTCAATAGGTCCATCAAGGGACACGAAACCACAGTTACTGAAAGTTACCACCCTCAGATACAGAAAGAGGTATTACTTGAAACAAACCCGAACCCCCTTTATCATAATTAGCATATAGCCAAACCTCGTTACAGGCAAGTTAGTTATAAGCATACTTTTTGGCTTGTCCAAAAAATTCGCCATAGCTAAGGACCACGGAACATTACATGTTCGTTCACTTTAGGTTCTTACTATGTATACTCTGGCAATTCTTTTGGGAGAAACTTTTCAACCGCGTTGCCTGATCCGTAAAGCACATTATGCGTGCACTGGCTACGGAAGTCACGTGACCGCTATAGCCAGTGCACGCATCATGCGCTTTACGGATCAGGCAACGCGTTTGAAAAGTTTCTCCCAAAAGAATTGTCAGAGTATAGTTCGTTGTAGGCGTAATTCACGTTAGGCATCGTTTTCGCCGTGTCCCGTTGATATGCATATAACGAAGTTTGACTGCAACAGGTCCATTCCCATGCCTTGTATCAGTCATCAATATCAACAAGATCAAATAAAAGGAAAATTATTTGGCACAAAACAGCAGAGATAATATCACACCATCATTGCCAATAAGGCATGTAGGCTCGCGCAAGCTGTCAGATGTTAATTCAATTTTGAAGAATTTCGAAGCAGAAACATTGAGCAGTCGTCAACAAAACAACTGCATCGAGCCATTGGTTGAGCCAAAGAGGAACTGTCGATTCAAGGGCAGATACGCCATCGAACACAGATTGACGCCCAAGGCATCCGTGCGCACTTTGCTGTCCGTGAACTGGCACTGAAACGTACTTCAGTTGGTGGATGATTGCAACTGAGACTCTACACTCTATTACTCTTTGGAGAATTTTCTTGAACGAGTTGCCTGATCAGTGACGAGCATGTTTGTCACGTGATGGCAGCTGGGTGCTGTTTGGGATTAGGTAACGTGTGTGAAACAACTCTCCCAAAAATAAGTCCGAGTGTGAGTGATTCAGCAAGACAATAAGAAAGATAAACGTACATTGAGAGCATGTGCATAGATTCGAACGCGCGCCATCTGCGAGAGCGTTATGAACTGGTGATGGCCGACCATGCTGATCAATGTTTCAGATGAATGCACTGCAATATATACTTATACTCTGACAACACTCTTGGGCGAAACTTTTCAAACGGATTGCCTGATCTGTAAAGTGCATTATGCATGTACTAGCTATAGCGGTCACGGGATTGTCAGTCACGCAACACAGAAATGACGTAGTGATATGTCACGAAACTCTGGCTGCGTTTGTTGCGTGCGCTTTGGGGATACGGCAACGCGTTTGAAACGTTTCTCCCAAACGTATTGTCAAAGTATATTTGATTGAAACATTTGTGGTATTGAAAAACATGAGGTAGTGAAGTGAAAACAACAAAACACAATCCCACATAAACATCAACTAATGTTTCACTTGCCAGGCAGTTGTGTGTGCGCGACGCAGGTGTCTGTGTTCCATACGGTCACGTGATCAGCACCGGTCTGCATTGTCAACAAACGACGACCGTCCAGTGACGCGCACATCGGAAACAAGTATTGGCGAACTCTGATTGTTTGTCATTCAGCCGCTTGGCCACGTTTGTCATTCAGTTCAGTTGTGACAGAGTTTGGAAACATGTTTGCAGTGACCTAACTTAGTAACGTTCCTATGCTCATTAAAAATCAATAGGAAAATTGATGTCAACCGCAAATAACTCAACCAAATGTGTCGCATTTGCCCATCCGAGCGGTGTACCCGGTGATCATCAGTGTAACCACCCTGAATCAGAGCACTCACCAACGTCATTTCGCCGTCGTGCACCTTTCCAGTGGCCAACACCCTGCCCGTTTGCCTCACATCCAACAACACCAAATGTCCACTATTTGTGGCCACAGCCAATCGATGTCCGTCCACATCGCGCACACATCGAATACTGCCCAACGACGTCGCGCTGATCTGATGCTCGTAGCACCAACGGCACGATCGAAGGTCAATGTAACTGCAGTTCGAAGGTCAATTGTCATTGGAACCAATAATAAGTTATATCATTTGAAGCAAAGCAATCTCAAAGTGAATGGTCAGGTGGTTCCACCGACTGAACGCAATACCATCGATAGATGTACTGTAAGTGGACAACATGGAGCCACACAGGTCGGTATCAAAACGGGTAGGCTTTTGTTTTGTAACAGTTGTTGGACCAGTAAATTTCCAAACATCGTTAAAATACAAAAACAGGTCAGACGACAAAGGCAGATCGAATCCGACCACCTTCTTTGATAGCGCTCACAATGTTTGGCCAAGCACAACAGAATAACATAAAGGCAGGCTGACTCTTGATCTGATGACCTCAGTCGCAAGCAGCCACCAAGTGTGATGTTTCACAGACCAACCGAACAACGGGTTCGGCTGGCGTGATGGCGACCAACAGATTGTGTGCGTCGATCGATCGCAGTCTCGATATGCCCGATGTGTTGGTCGATGTTTCACTGCTGGTCACGTGATCACCACTGTCACCACCGCCCGGCCACTTCAGCTCGCGGACGGTTGAACCAGTGAACGGGTCCCAAATCTGCAGCATGCATATATGGCAATAATATAAATCATATTCTAAACCTGCCGACCTGTCAGATTCTCACGCTACACACGGAGCTGTATCATCAATTCTGAAGGTCAAGTAAAACGGTTGAGAACAACGGGCGAGGTCTGATTGTTGCCGTGATGGCTGCATTCAATTTCGGGTCCAACTGATCTGCTGTCAATGGGCATGACAACAATGATACGAGCCACACGTACATGCAATGTTCCATCAGTGGATGCAACGTAGTTGTGAAGCACACACACATCAGCGATGGCACGTCGATGTGCCTTATATGTCCATTTGGCTGTGCTGCACGTCTGGCCCGTTCCCATCGAGCGTAATGACCATAAACGCACCGTTTTGTCCTGTGACAAAATAAGACAACGAAATTGAGTGAAAAAATAAGACAATGAAATTGAGTGACAAAATAAGACAATAAAATTAAGAGCCCTTTGGTTAGAAAATGGTGGAACTCAATTGACAAGGAACCATAAGTCGATATACCTGAGATCCGGTGACAAACGAATTCTCATTCGGCATAGTCCTGATGCGTCTGACTGCAGCTGTGTGGCCGCGGAATGTCATCAACGGAATGTGATTGAATGTCACGTGATCGGCACTGCCGTCTGATCGTCGACCTGTGAACACAAAGCAAACAGTCATACGATCAATCTATGTATACATCAATCAAACACTCAACCGTACCCAATTCATGTTGCCAATGTGCCAACCAATTGCCACGCAGATGACGCTCGCCATCTGACAGCTCGCATCTGCAAATGAAGTTCATATTCAGCGACGGACACACACAAAAGTACATCAATTCTCTTCGCGTCACCCTGTAAGCACGCGCCTAATACTCTGCATGACGGCCGGGTCCCTGCAGCTGTTCGTGTCATCGTGACTGTGCGACAGCCGATTGCCATCACCCACCGCCGATTCGGACCAACCCGACCAGGATGTGTTGCCAGCGATTATCGATTGACCACTGGCATTGATTGGTGTGATCGGATGATGGGCCAACTGCACCATCGATGTGAACAGGTCGCTGTTGGGGATGCACTGGTCGAAGTAGCGTCTGCAATAAGAACGTATGTGAGCAATGCTATGGTAGCAATTACTGACATACATCAGAATGGTGTACGACTGATGTTGAATCAAGCAAGCCCCGCACATATCAAGTTGACGGCATGTACTCAGTTAGTTCAAGAATATGATGTGATAAACAGCA
Source organism: Rhynchonema sp. JSB1_4 (assembly GCA_030248065.1). Classification (NCBI taxonomy): domain Eukaryota; kingdom Metazoa; phylum Nematoda; class Chromadorea; order Monhysterida; family Xyalidae; genus Rhynchonema; species Rhynchonema sp. JSB1_4. The sequence continues at coordinate 61,447 of JASAMV010008713.1, forward strand.
CAAACGAACAGGAAAATGATCAAACTCCAATTCTGCGACCACCTGGACTGGCATTTTTTTATCTATTACTGCTCTACATCTGTATCTGTGCTGTTGTGCAACTGCAGCTTTCGCATGTGTCCGTGCCTGTTCACTCACTTTCCACACAACGGCAGGAATAGTCGATACAGGAATGCAGCCATGTCGAATCCGAACGCGTCCAACAACTGTGCGTGCACTTGGCCATTGGCGAACGGACTGTTGTGCTCGTCGTCGTTGTTGATTGGTCGACGCTCAGCCACTCGTGCCGCGTTGTCGTTCGTGTAGAGCAGGTCGAATGTGCACAACAGACGTTGCAATGGTGCTGCCATATGCCTGCATGCACTGTGTTTGTATTAGTTGCTCTTGAAACACGGGGTCACACGGACGAGTCTAGTGCAATCGCACTGACGATCACCTCGTGCTGCACTGCGTCTATTTGTGAAAATGGACAGCCAAAACACAATGCACCATTCACAATGTGGGTGCGATTTCAATCAATTCATGCATAATTTGGTACCAAAGACCGCTTCCAGTTTCATAAAACCACAAAATAGTAATTACCACAACCAAACACGAAAACATACCGTTTCAAATTCTCCGAGCCGAGTCTGGTGGCCAAGGCAGCCAACAACTTGGCACATTTGCACGCGAGCACACGACGCGCACGATTGTCGGTGAAACTGAGACGGAGTGACGAAGCCAGACGCACCGCCGGGAACAGGATCGAATCAACGATCGGCTCCTGAGTTGAAGACGCTCGAAATTAGTATCTTCAGTAAGCATCGAAACGTCCAGACAGCATAAAGTCACACGAGCAGTCCGGTCCGATCATAAAGTTTGTTTTTGATAATGCGTATGCGCAGATCATAAAAATCTGACCGGAACACCTACAGGATGTCAGTGCGCTTTCTTACAATTGTGTCCCTTCACCGCACTAAGTGCATTTGCACGACCGATTAAACCAGCCACACCTGAATGGTGTCCATCAGTTGTTTATCGGTCAAATACGGGAACACGTGCTGCACGAGCACAATACAGCCGATGGCACCCGACTGCATCTGCACCGACAGACGTTTGCTCGCTTGTTGCATCTGCGACAATTGATGAAATGCAAGAGAAAATCAGCAATGAAACACAACGCTAGATCACAATACTGCACCGAACCAAACCGATCACCAATTTTACGTACTGACCAAGAAAAAAATCAATTCGAATTCAAATATAGTGTGGTACCGGAGTTTTCCGGTTACAGCCCCCGGGGCTCTATTCGGCAGTTGATGGGAAATCGGATTTTGAAAATTATCTTTATTCCCAAATAGAGCCCCATGGGGCTTTATATTCGGAAAGTCTTCCGAATAGAGCCCCATGTAAAATTTTTGTACTTTTCGAATGTGGTTCATACCTGATTGCAACGCAACTTGTAAATTGCAACTTATGGACCCTTGGTATAGACTGTGGGTGGAGTTTTCGAAACGGTGTAAAGGTCAGTAGGGCGTATAGGTCGGTGTAAGGTTCGGTCGAAAGCTCGGTCGGCGTAGCTCGGTGTAAACGTGAAACATTGCCTGTTATTAACGTGGAATGTTTCAAGTTTACACCGAGGTCTATCACACTGAGCTGTCGACCGAGCTTTCCACCGACCTTTACACCCAACTGATCTTTACACCGTTTCGAAAATATCACCCTGTGTTTTGGTTCTACAGTATGTGCATGAAAGGCATTGGTTCTACAGTATGTGCATGAAAGGCAAAGATTTTGACCAAAAAGCACGAAATATAATGTAAAACAAGAAAGAAAAATGCCCCAAGGGGCATAAAAGAAATATGGTTCCCTGGCTGACTGGCATAAAAGAACGATACTAGCTTGCACCACTTTGCTGATGTTTCATTACGCACTGGAATAAACGTAAGTGTGTTCTGAGCTGTTTGATACCGAAACAGTAGACATTGAACCATATTCCCGGCGCGTGCTGTCTTGCCACCAGAGACACAGGGCACGGAGATATTGAAAGATTGCAATATTCTCTTTATTTCTCTCCTTGTTGAACCATCGTGCGCAGCCGAAGACTGCACAGTTACCGTCGTGAGGTTGAAAAGAAGAAACAGTTGCCTAAATATGTGGGTTTGCACGAAAGTTTCGATATCGGCTGGGTGTTGATTCAAAAGAGTTCGCGCCGGGAATATGGTTCAATGTCTACTGTTTCGGTATCAAACAGCTCAGAACACACTTACGTTTATTCCAGTGCGTAATGAAACATCAGCAAAGTGGTGCAAGCTAGTATCGTTCTTTTATGCCAGTCAGCCAGGGAACCATATTTCTTTTATGCCCCTTGGGGCATTTTTCTTTCTTGTGTCGTTCTTTTATATCGCGCAAGCGCCAAACAGAGAACCCGGGATAAATCAGCCACAGAAAGTTTTCAGTTCCGGCAAGCAATGGTTCTAACTAAGAAAATGTCGACCATCAGACTTTTCTCAAGTAATCAACGCACATGAGCGCAATGAGGTGTGGGGGTTAGTTTAAGGATGCTGTACTTTTTGGCAGGATATATGAGTCGGTGGTTATCGTGACATAAGGCCAATTTTGTGTTTCGATTTCACTATGGGGTTCTAACAATGGAGACACGCTTGTGTCTGCGTCTTCACCCACCACTGAAACAAAACCAACGCAGTGCCCCACGCGCATGTCCATGCTTTTGAGGAACATGGTAACTTGTCAAGTTATTTATTTTTTTTTAATTTACCGCCAGGTATGTATTTGACACCCTAGGTACCATCATTTATAGCGCACTGATTGCGCATCGTCTCAGAGAATGGCACTTGTTGGTTTAGTACCAAGCAAAGCTGTGCAATGAACTTCCATGCAACCTGTCCCTTCAGCTTCAGCAACGAAATAAGTGTCAAACATCAGTCTCCAGATTGCTTTGGTGTTGGCCGCTGCATCTGATCTTGGATTCAATGTTACGTAAAAACTACTATTTAACTTTCCCACGAAAGTCAAATTATACATGCGGAAAAAGCTTCGAATGTTAGAGAGCAACAGCAATTTTAATTAACAAGTTGATATCTTGTGGGTATTTTATCATGAATGACATCACAGCGCATAAACTGCGAACCGCACCTGTGCTTAATAATTAATCTCAAATAAAAACACGAAAAAAACTGAAAAATGTTACCCAGAATTTATTAAAAGTTAGTAAGATAAAACAAAGTTAGCTGCGCGCGTGAATGTTTGAACCCGCGGCCTTTCATCTTCAGTGCTGCGCGTTATACCGCTCGGACATCGCTTCGCCAATCTCCTTCACAAGCTTTACTACATATGTAACTACGCGTGCATTGCTGCATTGCCTGTTGTGCTGGCTGCCTGTGTGTGTGTGTGTGCTGGCTGCCTGCCTGTGTGTGTGTGCTGGCTGGCTGGCTGTGTGTTGTGGGTAATACATTGTGCGCTTTATCAATCAGGCAACTGCGTAGCGTGCACTAGTGCATTGTTGTGTGTGTCTGAGCGTCCATTATGGCTCTTTTTGAGCTGAAAAACATTTAACCAATTGGAATTAATATATGTTTGACGTAACAACGATTAAAAACACATATAACCGCTGATTTTGGCTTTAGAACCATACTTTCTGTACAAAAAGTCATGGTCTGGAACCGTTCATACTAAAAGTTACGAACTCGGCGATAGCACCACCGTGTTTCTCGAGTGCGAAAACCACATAAACAACTTTAATAGTTCTGGTAACCCAACTTTTCGGCGAAATTTTACTTCGGGAAGCACACTTTACATACAAAAAGTCGTGGTCATGGTCTGGAACCGGTCTCAGTCGTGGAGTTACGAAGTCAGCGATAGCACCATCGTGTTTCTCGTGTGCGAAAACCCTATATGCGATATTAACATTTCTGGTGTTCAGTAACGTCTGGGCCCTGACTAGTTTTTTGTGGAAAAAAAAAGGGAAAGAACGTTTTTACAAAAATTTCAACTGTATCTTGCCCGCGATCGCGCGAGTGGGCACGCAGCGGAATGAAATTTTGTGTGGACCTAGAAGTCCACGCCGTACAAGTTGTGTGCAAGTTTGGGCTTCTCAAGTTAAGTCTTGTGAAAATGGCGTGAGTTTAAATTTTTCAACTCACGCAATATAAGGAATCAACCATATGTCGCTTAGCATTACCATGCTAGCTCCGATAGCTCGTTTTGTTCCTTTTTTATCAGTAAATTTAGATCACAAAATGGGCATCAGAACGAAAAAAATCCCGAATAGAGCCCCGTGAGGATCTATTTGGAACATTTTCCAAATAGAGCCCCACCGGGGCTCTATTCGGGGGCGGGGGGCTGTAACCGGAAAAATCCGGTATGTTCGAAACGGTATGTAAACGTCAGTTGGGCGTGAAGGTCAGTGTGAACTCGGTGTGAACATGAAGCAGTCCACATTAACAGCAGGCAATGTTTTATGTCTACAGCAAGCTTACGCCGACCGAGCTTACACCAAGCGAGCTTATGCCGATCTTTACACGCAACTGACGTTTGCATCGCTTCGAAAATTCCACCCATAGCCAGCCAACCGACCAGATGAACACAGAATGGCATGTACTGCACGAGAATGAACGCATCGCCGTACGTGCGTGCGACATCGATTAAACATTGCAGCAGATGACTGACTTGCATGTCACCCACAACCAGAGCGTCGTCGATGTCACGACCTGATGGTGGCAGATATACAGAGACTGACCTCTAACATGGTAAACTCTCCATACTGTGTAGTGAACGGCAGGAAAGTTTTTGGTGCAAATAGAGCCCCCGGTAATCTGTGAAATCGTTCTCATTCATGTACAGCCGAGACCTACACTTAGTCGAAGAAGAGGCTTCAAATGATTGAGGTAGATTGACATACCAGGTGCACAAGTGAGCATGTCAGCATGATAGCACAATGCCAACATACGACACAGATTGTTGGTGATGTGTCGGGCGGTGAGCACTGGACCGAGTCGATGCGACAACCACAACAACGACGAATGCGCCAGCTCGGAGATCAGATGGGTCGCGTCGAGACTCGTGTCCTCGTTTCTGCAATCAGTGACCCTGCATTATTTTGCGAAAGGATAACAACATTCAAATCAACAACTCGAAATTGACTAATTCCAATATCAGAGTGCACACGCACGTGGCAGCGGCATCGACGCCAATCACCAGTCCGTGATCGTCGTCATTTGAGTCCGATGTTGTGCTCGATTGTTGTTCATCACTGCAAATCGTCATCGGGTTGCTCGTGCTCGACGTCGATTCGATCAATGCAGATGAGGGCACGAAATCTGTGTGTTCGTCGTATAAGTACGATCGGTGAAACACGTGCAAGCTGGACTGGACGTGTTTTTGCTAGAGTTTGTGATCGACGGGCATCAGCTTCATTTTGATACGCAACAATGCACCTGCTTGCATCCCTCACCTTGGTCATCAAAACTCGCATCAACCTCGTCCACCTGTGCGCTCGACAACGATATTTTGGGTGATGTTTCACGCAATCTTTCCGTGTCCGTTCGATTGTAGATCGTATGCAAATGGACCTGAACAAAAGGGACGCCAGCAATCTGCGAAGCATTGAAAAAAATGCGCATGTATTTGGGCCATACCCGGCGTCTGGAGTTAGGACAGTGTCTGAAGAAAAAGGACATCTCTGTCTGATTCGACAAAAAGTGTCCGTATTTTAGTAATTTCTTCCTTCATTTCGTGTTCCCATTGCACAGTTTCCAGTCGCACCTTCACATATTGTTCATCAGTGAGCAGTCGTGTATCCCGTAGTCCACTCGTCGCCTCCACCAATTTGCAGATGACGTCCGTCAGGAATGTTTGTGTGCCCAGACCAACCAACAATTGTTGCAGGAACGAACGGTGGTACAACTGCAATGAATTTGTTTTTTTCAGATCCTGCCTATCCGATGATCAACGTCGCTAATCATCAATCAAAACAAAACTGATTCAATCAAAACGCAGGTGCAGATCTCCTGGCCCAACTGATCCTACTGACGCTAAACCGTTTTGCTGCGATGCAATACAATTTACAGACTCCGTCTCAGTTTGTTAAACCAATGTGAGTGGATGTCTTCGTTGAGCTCAATACCAAAAGTGAAACATCAATCAGCCAACCTTCAGCACTTTATTCGAACAAAGTGTGTCCACATCATAGATGTCACATAATGCACGTGTGAAACATTGTGTGTGCTTGTGTCGTGCAAATGGAGTGTATAACGACCACAGGGTCAACACTGAATAGAGGGGGTTGTGATGCGCAAATGATGACACGAATGAACCGAGCCTGGAAGATAAAGTTTCATCAACTTCGAACCTAACATCTAAAATAGACCAGATCGGACCCAATAGCAGGTGCGCAATCAATGTCATGCACGCCCAACTTTGTACCTTTTGAAAACAGTCGAGTCAACTAAGACCCACTAAGGAAGTCTACAACCCTGTTTGCAGTGACATTTTCGGTCCCAACAAGGCACTACACAGAACGGTGGTAACTGACAGGTGAACGTCAATGCAACAAAATGACAAACCATGCGACACCGTCAACATCCTTCAAATGCGGCAACACTCGAATGACACAACGAGCGAACGTGTTCACACGACGGTCACACATCGATTGCACATCGCTCGTGTGCGTGACTGCGATTGTTGTCAAACATTATGCACTAGCAAACACGATTGGCATGTACAAACTGTACGGTTTTCAAGGCAAAACACCTCGCTGCCAAACAAACAGCCGATCGCAGTCAAAAGTAGTGTCCAACCAACTAAATTTGCAGCCTGATACCAAACAATGCAAGAACCCCAAACCATTGCAACCACAAACCATCGGACAGAAGGACTTGTTTGATCAGTTTCCTCTCCAAGGCCACGTCGGTCTGCAGCCATTCACTGAACGAACACAGATAATGGGGCAGACGCAAAAACACGTGAAGTGGTTGGAGGAATAAACCAATGGCGCCCTGTGAATCAAAGAACGCGTCAGATCCAAGACAACGACTTGTAGCCTGAGTGTCAGCTGAACTCTGTGCGAACCTGTGAATGTGCCCTACCTGATAGTGATCTGGTATATCGCTTGTCAGTGAAACACACAAATTGACGGACAACCAAGAAAAGTTGATGCAATCTCAGATGTTGCTTGTTTTTCGAAGATGAAGTGGAGCTCACCTGATATCCGAGGCCAATTTCGTTCCCAAACTGGTTCCTGTTTTCGTCACAGTCATTCAACAGTAGACTGATCACCGGACGTAGATATCTGCAGTGGCAAATTGATGGCTAAATGCTCAAAATCTGACCATACGTGTGTGACTCTTGCACAACTGCATTATAAGGGAAATATAGGAAATTCCTAACGACGCACAACGGTACCGTCTTCGAACAATACCTTCCCGTCGTAACCCACCTCGGTACACGCCTAGCATCGGACCGCATCACCGTTCTGGCCCGGGCCACTCGTGTGCGCGTGTCACAGTCCAATGGCAGACATCTGAATCGATGCGGCAACATCAGCTCAACCAGCAGCACACCGACTTGCAACAACATATCACCCAACTGATCGCACTGTCTGCCCGCGTGCTGCAATGCTGGTGTCAGTGTCAATAAAGTCTGAAGTCACTCAGGCCTATTTGGTCTTGCTTGTCAAGCTGCGACTAACAAATCAATGTCTGAGCAGAGCGCTACGCCTAAACCACAGAAGCGGACGGCTCTGGTCGTCCACGAAAAAAAAACAAATGAACTTTTACGTGACCAGCACCTACATGTTCGTCATAAATGCGTTTGACGAGATCAACCATTTCAAACGGCTGGTGTTGAACTGACAAGACATCCGCTGGGCGCTTGGCCAGTTCATACAATGGATCCATTACAACATCGCTGATTTCATCATACGAGTGTATCGGCGACTGCAAGTGAAGGAAATGAAAAACGTTGATAACCGAAAAATATACTCTGTTCGGGTTGCACTTTTGTGCACAGCAGTGATGTTTACTTGAGCAATAAGATCTGCTCGAGGACCTTTTTGGAGGTCAATTGGCCAGAGGCGTTCGCACCGACGAGGCCTGGCACCTCGCCCGCCTGTGAAAACAGGCCGAAACGGGCAAAACGCACTGCTGTTACATTATTGTTGTCGGTCGTTCGGTTTTATGCTCCCGCGTGGCACATGTGGATCTTGTATATTTGTAAATCCAGAATATTTCCAACGCCGGCAAACAAAACAATAATAGGGCACCTGATTTCTGCCGGTGAACTTGGGATGCGGTTCGGTGAACAACTGCACGGGTCCGAATGTGCGCCCTCGACTTTCGTCCAATGTTGACAGCACGGGGGACAAATGCACGTTCTTGGCATCAACAGCGCTCACACCGGTCAACTGCAATCAGGTCAATCAAACAAATGGGTCGGCGCGTGTGTTGCAGGGGGCAAAATTCCGAAACGGAAGATAGCAATCAGACATGAACAAGACATCAAACAAATGTTACTGAGCATCCACCCGAACCATGCATCCAAACACGAGATCAATCCACTGATGCAATCGCTGTGTAACAAAGGTCGAGTCCAGCATGCCGCGATGCCAAGCGATAAAGTCCTCCGCCCGTCCACCACACCATTCCGGCAGCTGCAAGTTGGTTAGGTCACTACTACCACGGATTACTGGCAGTGACTTGTAGCCCACGACCAGCGGTAAGGTGCAACTGGCTACTATCATAGCGACAGACGACAGACACGACCAGCAACTAACCTGCAAGTCAGTCATGTCAGCGTGCACCGACTCGAACACAGTCGCATCACTGTAGAACGCCGGGACGCACTCGTCTGGGGTCCATTCGTAGAGACGACGCATTGACACTGGGTACTCGGCTGGCACCCACTGCAACAATTGGGGAGGAAGGCACTAGACCACCAGTGTTCTATTACATGCGCCCGCACCGTTTTTGTCATGTTTATGGCTTGAAATATTCCACACTACACTATACCTGTTGTCGCACATGTTTGCACAATGTCTGTTTATCACAGCGACGTGCCATGTACACGTAATAGCCAATGTCAGATAACAGTTCGGGAACATGATGGGCGGGCAGATCACCACGCGAAGAAAACGAAACATCAAGTTGACGATCGCCCTTGCACAACCGGTACTTGGTCTTGGTCAGATCACGCCAACCGCCTGGAAGATGGCAATTCTGAGTTATGATCAGCCTAGACAGTAAAGCCCGGAATTTTGAACTTTGAAATAAATGCAGTTATAATCGAAAGTACTGACCTTCAGCGAGAGAAAAGTCGGTGACCCAGGGGAATATGGGGTGATTCTGTGGTGTGTTGAGGCGTCGACCAGCAAACCAATTGAGAACGTGCAGATAATCGAAGTTGCACAATTTGGCACGCAGCCAAGCGTCAGTGGCACGCACTAAAGGACGCTTGGTCCACTCAAACCACGGCCATGATGAGACGCTGCAACATTACTGTAGTAGTTCACCTGAGGCCTATGTAGCACGAGTACAAACTGCACACCAACTTTGTTTGCACGTCAGTCTGTGCTGTGTCCATTGCCACGTCGACAGCATCACGTGAAACATCATCGAGACAGGCGAGAGCGTCGAGTCGAAGTAGGGCACGAGCGGGATGAATGTGGAATGCATCGAGGTTGAGTCGATTGGGCACAACACCACACGACAGACAGTGACCGATGGCCGATAGCAGTTGGTGGACGACGAATGTGCAGCGCTGGAATGTCACAAAAATTGTTGCGTGATTCTGTTTGCTGTTGCCAGGTCCACCAGGATACATTTCGTCTCTCTTTCAGCTGTGCGCAAATGTCAACCTAGGCACTTTCTATTTCAATTTTAACCTGCAAGAAATAATATGATCGATTTTTGTATCAGCCATATTGTCCAGCATTGTTTCGACCAGCGTAAACGTTATTCACACAACAGGGAAACCAACTTTTACAGTGGTCGAAAGGACAGCAAGCAAAAGATGTGATAAAACGAAAACGACTACAGACAAACACAGCACGACCAAACCGCTAACCACCAGTGACTGTTGCAGCACCGTTGGATGATGAGTGACAAAATGTCTCAACGACACAAACGCGTGCTCGGATGCCTGCAGTTCACAAGTGAGCCACTGGCCAGCTGGAGTTCGAATGAGGCAAAAAGGCAGCACAAGACTGTGTGGTGATGATAATGTTTCACTGTCTGCTTCACACGGTATGTCAACCCCTGGCGCTATGTTGGCTTGATAATCGAAACACACACTTGGAATACGGTAGAGGCGACGAAGGTGGTCGATTAGGGGCAATGGGGGCTGCAAAATAAGCGCCATTCGGTTGGACTGCACAGCTACGAAAAACCTTTGCTCTTCGGGAACAAAATACAACAACAATACCACACAAAACATTCCAAATTTTTAGACTTGCGTTACATTTGATTGATCCAAGTTGACACCAATCAACGATTGCACAATCGAATGTGAATGTACGGCACGCACAAACTCGCATGGCCCCAGCTCTGATGCACCCACATCCTGTTGTAGTTGACACAAGGATCTGAGGGAATGGGAAATGTCATCAGCTTTGTCACCAACAGGGTGCTTGCTGGTCTGCGTTCAGGCCAAAATCAAGGATGTCGCAAACATGTGTACCCCGCATGCAGGCACTCCTCTCACATGGTGCAACTCAATCAACCTCACTCACTTCGAACAGCCAGGTGCGTGAATATCAGGCACAGAACGCACTTTGATCGGCACATGGTGATCTCGAATTTGGACCGTGAATTGCTCAGACATCGATTCATGACCGGGCGGCTGTTCGACCTTTTGCAGCACGGCAGTCGCCAATTGGGTCAAGCAATCGGCTGGGGTTGTTGTCGAGCACATCTGGGACACACACGCATACATTAGCGTAACAACAGTCTTCCAAATTTCACACGTAAGCGGTGCACCAGGGCATCATCAGTGTGAATGCAGTAGATGGCCGCGCGAACGTGGCATAAAGGCCTGCATCGTGCAAGGGCTGAATGTCGCTTAGAGAAGTCGGGTTGGCGGCCGCCTATCATTCAAAGCTGGGCCATAACCATCCAAGTTTGAATGCAAACCGAAAGCAACAAACGTCGAGTGCAGACACATGCAAGCGCACTGAGGTAATGTAAACAACCAAGCTGGTTGCACGGTAATGTGAGCACGGGTACACACGACAACTAAAAAGCCAAAACAGAAACAAGCTCGCAGCAGATCGTGTTATGTTTACGCCTTGGATCAACAAAGCTTATTGAACAGGATACTCGAAGTGGTAGGTCTTCAAAAAATCAAGGACTAATATAATTGAACGAGTAACTGAATGCTGTTCAGATCACAAGCAAAATAATACACACACAGTTTGAGTAGGACATCAAGTATTTGATGAAAAATCAGTGGCTGACGGTGCACCCAAGTCATCGGGAAAATCGGTGATATCGGCAGTGTCAAGATCATCAACCTGAAATAGAATGAAACGTCCTACTTTTTGTATCCAGCACAATACAACTCATTCGGGAAGACCATAGCCGAAGTCATCTTGCAAAATGTTTGACCTACGTCAAAAAATTGCGACAAAGCCTGGCCCGGCCGATCACAAAGCTTGATACCAGCGGCCACAATGATTCGTCCGACTACCACTACTCTGAGTGCACAATCCAACCAACGTGACGTCACGTACATCATCATCACCACTGTCGTCATAATCATCGTCATCATCCCCTTCGTCCTCCTCCTCCATTTCATCGTGTTCCGACGCCTGAATTATCAAGGAAAACACATAATCTTGCACTGTAGTGGCTGGGTGGACGCAGTGGCGCACCTGGGAATGGGCAAATTGGGCAATGCCCAGGGTGTCTCAAAAGTGCCCATGGGCACAATTTTGCCAAAAGTGCCCATGGGCACAATTTAATTCCCTCAAAATGCCCATCATGGGCAAAGGCAGTGGCGCAACAGCCATATGGGCACCTTGGTCAGGTGCCCATAGTCAATTTGAGATGGTGGTCAATTCAAAAAAATTGAGGTGGTCAATTAAAAAAATGGTGCCCATGGGCACTTTTGGCGAGTTTTCAGGTGGCGATGGGCACTTTTTTGACATGGAAGTGTGAGAAATGCGGTTTCCAAAGGTACAAAGAGCGAAAAAATCTAAAAATTTTCGCGCTGCGCGCGTTTCTCCCCGTTTCCTTTTGTGTCAATGTTGCCCATAACTGGTCTAAGTAAGCGTAGACTTGCTACTCCACTGCAATATATAGCAGTAAGTACTACAATCATGTTCATTGCAACACGCTGATTGGCATTGGTTGCAAAACAGGGGGGCTTCAAAGTTCATCTGCCGACGATCAAACGCACTTAGAGTCTAGTGAATTGGGCACAGTGTGTTTGTTGGCGAACTCCAGACCAAATGAGATGTGAAGGACAGTCGGTCATGATTTACAAATAAAAAACACCTGTTAAATACGTCCAAACAGCCATTTTACCACAAAATTCCTCCGAAATCTGAAAATTTTGCGTTCAGTAACAGTTCTCTTCTTCATCCAGTCTAAGAGCGTTGGACCAAGTAAAGGGCACATTCAGGGGGCAGAAGGCCCGTGCTCCCCTTGTGCAACTTCGCCCCAGACTGAGTGGGCACTGGGCAGTGTCTGGGATCCCCTCGCCTGATACAACCCCCCTATGTTTGGCATGGTACAGAAGGTATTCCCCCGATCAGTGCTGTGGCTACTTTTGCGGGGCGGGTAGGGTACATAGGTGGAAAAAATCGGGGCGGGTAGGGGGGTAGTGTACCTGGGATCTTGGGGGGGGGGGGAAATCCGGTTTGGGGGGGGGGAGGGGGGAAGATTTTTCGGGGCGGGTAGGGTACAACACAAGTTTTTTCGCGTGCCTGTTTTTATGTACTAAAAAGTACATATATCGCGCGCAGCGCGAAATTTTTTGCACTTTTTAGGGTTTTCGGTCGAAATTTGGGCATTTTTGACCGAAAAATGGGCATTTTGGGGGTAAAAATCGGGGCGGGTAGGGTACCAGGGCGGGGCGGGTAGGGGGGTAGGGTACCAGAGCGGGGCGGGGTAGGGGGGTAGCGTACCAGGCCGGGGGCGGGTAGGGTACCATTGGGGGGGGGGGACCCCCCCCCCCCCCCCCCCCCCAGCCACAGCACTGCCCCCGATTTTTACCCCTGTATAGTAGGTACATATCCCCGATTTTGCCCCAAAAGTATTACTTTTTGACCATGATGACCAAAATTAGTGGTGGTTTTTGCCTTACAATACTCAAAATTCGCGCACCAAAAATTGCGCGAAAAGAATAGAAATTGGTGAAAACGCACGAGGTAAAATTGACAAATGTTGGGTTTGCAACAAGCACTAGGTAAAAATGCGTTTTTCCAAAAGTGCCCATACTGACTCCAAAACCTGTGTGCGCCACTGGGTGGACGGGAGGGGGCTTACCCCAAGGGGCGGGCATTCACAAATATATGTAATATATGTAATTTGTTACATATATTATTTTGGGAGTTACATATATTATTTGAATATATGTACCTAATATATGTAATATATGTACCTATTTTTTTCAAAACCGGGCAACCCCCCAAAATTTTCGGAAAATTCCATTGCAACAAAACGCATTCTTACGCATTTTTAACTCTTCGCCAAGTTTGAGGCCCATCATTCTTACCACCATGGTTCGTTGTGAGACCAAATAAGTAGGAAATAATAAATACTTACGGCATATACGGGCACAGGTAGTGTAGTTCCTTGGAGGCAGTGTAGTTCCTGGTCCGGAGGGGGAACAGGCGGTACCCTCTTTTTTCGGAGGGAGAACAGACGTACCCACCTGTGGGGGAAGGGGGACCCAAATTTGGAGAAAAGTCATTTTTTGAGGTCGAAAATTTGGCTCATTTTTGCCCATTTTTGGAAAAAAATCTCAATAAAAAGGGTATTTTGGCGATTTTTGACGACATTGACCTGAAAATCACTCATTTTATGCCTAAAAATGCCTATTTTAGGCCAAAATTTGCCTATTTTAGGTAAAAATTGGGGGAGCAGACGTACCCGGAGGGGGAACAGTGGGGCAGGCGTACCATGGAGGGGGAACAGACGTACTCGAGGGGGGACCCCCTTCCCCCAGGAACTACACTGCTTGGAGGTGCAACCATTGGCCTGCCACTACACTGGGCCAATCTGACCAAAGGGGGTCATGGACCCTGCGCCCCCCTGGATCCGCCCTTCGTACCTGAACGTTGTACGGTGCACCTCGATGACAATGGCCCACACTCACAGATGACTCACCCAACCCAGGGACCACACCACGACATCAAACCACCATACCCAGGTGCGGTGTGGGGCTGGTGCAGATGTGCCAAAAATGTGGCTCATCGATTTATTAGATAGAAAAATTCATTTTTAGTCAAAATTTTATGGTCAGTTGCCAACTTTTTTTTACAAAATGTGAATGTGCGCACCAGTTAAAATCTTAACGCCGCCCTTCTTATTCCCTATGATGTCTTGCCCTTAATTTTGACCAGCATATCTTGCCACCAACGCCCTGCCGTCTCTTAACGAATTGCTGTCTTTGTCTGCCGACATGGGTGCCTGATTGACCCATGGCCATGGTCAACTTGAGAGGCCCTTTGGTCAATTTAGCTGCCTTGGAACTGGAAGATCTTCGGTGGGATAAGAACCCCAAATGGCAGCTGTTTGGTCAAATGCATTTCATAGGTGGGAAAATTGCGCGCTTCGCGTGTCAAACAGATGCACTTTCTCACGGCTTGAAATCCACTGCGCAAAAACAGCAAATTTTTGCGTGCAACCGCGCGGAAACGCTCTTGGGCCCCAATATAATTTAGTTAAGGACAAAAACTAATGAAACAGTGCCATCAGTGTCATTTTCGATGCCTTCAGAAAAAACCGGCAACCCCCATTTTTTGCCGAAAAAAATCTGGCAACCCCAGTATTTTTTCCAAGGTCAAAATAACTGGTACATATATTATTTTGGCTCCCGTGAATGTCTGCCAAGGGGTATCTGCAGTATCTATGCATGTATCTTGGGTCAACCCTAAGGGGGGAGAATGGAATCCATCTCAAACTGACCCCAAAAGGGTATCTCGAGTCAGTAGATTTATGCTTCCTAAACGCAAAAATGGGTGTTTTTGGACTTCGGGAACCCCTCAAATTCGCGCACTCCCACACAAAAATGGTCATTTGCACCAAATTTTGGCCAAAATGTCAAGAAGAACCCATTTTTGGGCCGATCGTGCAATAAAATTGCATGCAAAAAACGGCCCTTTCTCACTTTTTGATGGACCATAGAGGTATCTTGGATGGCGGTCTCCTAGGGCATCTGGAGTAAGTCCGGATCCTTCCCCAGGGGATCTTGGGTCGTTTGGCCTGCCACTTACTACAGTCATCATGTGAAAAGCACTATTGATAATTGACACAGACGCCCTCCACCACCCACCACTCTGGTGCATCCCAATGGCACACGCGCTGACCAACACTCGGATGCGAAACAATTCTGCAACGAGATGAACTCGGTTTGACGCGCGATCGACCAAAACAACATGCAATCGCCACGTGACAAAGATCAACCCCACCCGTTCGCGCATCTCCTCCTCGGCCACCCTCAGTTCCAATTCGTCATTGCTGCTGCTGGCCACAATCAACCACACATCATCGATTGGCTGCTCGGGCAAGTCCGGCAGGTACACCGGTGCTGAGAAGGCCATTCGGTTTGCGTATATTCAAAACCACCTGAAACACAACGTGAATAAACGCCACAACGTCAATGTTGTCAATTGACAGCAGGTAACAACGGCGCAAGACCTGTCGATCAGTTCAAAAACCATCACTGGGGTACGAAATCACTTGAAGATTGAACGTAATTGTATTCTGAATTTTATCGATAATTTTGAATAAATTCTAAAGTGACATATTAAAATTCGCGTACACAATCAATTGGTTCAGCTTCCAGCATCTGAGTGAAACTGAACCATAAAATTACAAACAACAGAACCAAAGATATATTTCGGAATGCGGAAATGAAAAATGTGATTTCTGTACAATGCTTTTGGCACAACTGTAATATTCATATCACAACACTACCACAACCGTGTTGCGAACAAAACATTTGATTACAGTACATACAGAGTAAATTCTACCAAGTAAATGGGACTCGATTGGAAAGGCAACATAAAAAAGCACAATGTAAAAATCAGGCCAGCATTCGGGAAATGAAGACAACCAAAATCGACTGCCTTTCAGTGAAGCACCAAGTTATGCGCTCAAGACGACAATTTCGCCACGTCGCCCTCTTCGTATTCTGCAGGTGATTCGCCCGGCTTCAGCAGTTTGCCAACGATCGGGTAGCGCACTGCAAACACAAGACAAACACCGTTGGAAAGATCACTGCTGAAAATATAAGACATGACATCCGTCGGTTATGTCACTTTTTGCCTTGCGATCAACGATGTTTCTGTATTTCTGATGCCACTGGTTTCGATCAGCATGCAAGTTCTTTGTTAGCCAGATAAAACAACTTTTTAAAAATACGCAGATCGGTTTTGTGGCACGTGCAAAGCTCAGCTTAGCCCCCAGACTTCCGGTATCCCGTATCTTGATTTTTTCACCGCGGAGTATCCGGCATCCAGACTTTTTGTACAGGGGTATCCTGCCCTGAAAGCTTTCCGTAAAAATCGACCACTTTTATCCCCAAAATGCTCAAAATCGCTTCCTGAGACAAGCACGACCCCCAATATGAAAACGTTTTATGCTTCCAACACCGAATTTGCTCAATTTTTAATTTAAAAATTCACCTTTTATCACATATTAAAATGAAAGGTACCGCCCCCTTGGGTATCCGAGATTTTTTTTACTTTGGGGGCAAGCCCCTGGTATTCGAGATTTTTCATTTTGGCTATCCAGCACCCAAAGATTTTGGATTTTCGGTACCCGTTTTCGTGACGTTTTGATTTCCCAACGACGCCGCTGGCTAACAAGAAGACTCGAAACATTATTCATGCAAAAGGTCATGTGAACAAAGCAAGCTTGCCTGCCGAGTTTCAATTTGGAGAGGCAAAACAAACGAACTGGAGAAGTTCTGTGCCCATTCCTTCATTTCCATCAATTCGCCGGGCCCCAGATCACCCAGATCGTCGTGTCCGTCGCGTAACGCTGCTGTGGTCGAATCGAATGTGGCAAAACCACGTGAACCATCGCGACCCGCAAACACGTGGTACGGGCCCTCTGCAAACGGAGCTCGAAACTAAGAAAACAAGCACGATTGATTCACCACCTCATTGGCGTGCAAACACGTTTTTTTGGAAAATGAATGTTTGTTTATATGTTCTGCTGCTCCTTTCCTTTTGAAAAATAGACCTGGTTTATTCTCGAGCAAGGAAAAGAAAAACACATTTGTTTCAGCAGCCGGCCGAACCGTGCACCAAAATTGCACGGACCGCACGCGACCGACCTGGCCCATACATTCTGCTACCGCGCGTCACATCAAAGATTTTTCCGTCACACGCCAACAGAATTCTCTTATCTTCCCGTTGAACACCATCGTATTCTCTGAGTTGAGCGAGTGTCATATCTGGAAGAAAAGCAGTGCCTTTTTCCGACACCGACGCCGGTCCCTAGGGGGTAAGGTAAGCATAATAGTGGCAAGAGGGGTTGCGGGTTTGAGTACTTACCCTTCACAAGCAGTGTTGGAGGTACTCTGGAGGGGGTACCTACTGTACCGGGCTGGGGCTGAGAGAAGGGGGATACCTACTGTACCAAAGCCAATGGCCTGGGGGTTTGGTACCGAGGGCGGTTTGGTGGGGGGGGGGTAGGTTTTTGGGTGAAAAATTTTAATGTTTTTATTGTGTGTGGAACCGTGGGCACTCCTTCGATACTCCGGACCCTGTGGTTAAGGAACGATATTCAGTTATTGATTTCAGGGTTAGGCTTTCTTTAGGCCTAGCCATTGTTGTTAGGCTTAGGCTTAGGCCTACACGCAATGTATTATTAGGGGTGGCTGGGGCCTAAGCCTAAGCCCAAGCCTGAAAAGAAAACCTCAATTGCTCCTCTCTTGGGAACTGGGTCCCGAGTATCGAAGGAGTGCCGAACCGTGTGAAAACATAGTATTTACGCGCATAGCGCGGGAATTTTGGGTAATTTGAGTAAAAACCACTGATTTTACACTAATTTTGGCCATTTTGGTTAACAATTGGTACTTCTGGGGGAAAATCGGGGGGATACCTACTGTACCGGCTTGAAAATCGGGAACCATGCCAAACATCGGGGGAATACCTACTGTACCAGGCGAGGGGATACCTACTGTACTGGGGGGGCTACCCCCCCCCCGCCTCCAAACTACTCAAAAGCAATTTTATACCTTTTCAAGGAAAAAATTGTGTTTTTCAACCTCATAAAAACGGTGTTTTTTGCCTTTTCGAGTGACTAAAGTCATATCTCTCACGCCTAGCCTCGCTCGCATCATACTGGCCTCCCCACACTGTAGTCACTGGGGCTGCGGGATGGGGGATTCCCCCAAGGGGTGTCTGTCTCGAGCAGTGTAGTTCCTGGGGGGAGGGGAGGGGGTCCCCCTCGGGTACGCTATCTCCCCCTCAGGTGGTACACTATCCCCCTATCTCCCCCTCCGGGTACACTATCTCCCCCAATTTTTGCCTAAAATAGGCATTTTCAGGCCGAAAATGGGCATTTTTAGGCCCAAAACGTGTGATTTTTGGGTCAATGTTCTCAAAAGTCACCAAAATACCCTTTTTATGAAGAATTTTTTCCAAAAAGTGGTAAAAATAGGTCAACTTTTCGACTTCAAAAACTGACTTTTTCCTGAATTTGAGTCTCCCCCCCTCAGGGGTACACAGTGTAGTGGCAGGCAGATGGTTGCAAGGTACCCTTGGGGGGGGATGGATCCAGATGGTTGCAAGGTACCCCCCTACCCAGTACTCCGGGAGGTTGCAAGGTACCCCTGAGGTCCGAAAAAAGGGTGTTTTTTTGCATGCATTATACTGCAAATTTGGCCGAAAAATTGGTACTTTTTTGCATTTTGGCCGAAAATTTGCCTAAAATACCTATTATATGGAGGTTTGCGCTTGGTTTGGTATATGGAGATTTTTGGGGTTTTGAGGTCAAAAAACACCCATTTTTGCCTATAAAAACCGTAAATTGATGGTTGCAAGGTACCCTCCGGGGTGGTTGCAAGGTACCTACCCTTCCCCCCCATCCCCCCCAAGGGGTGGTTGCAAGGTACCTACCGTATTGTCGGAAATAGAACCCGGGGGGTCTATTTTTTCACTGGGGTCATTTTGGGGGGTTCAATTTATGGGGGGGGGTCAATTATTGGGGGGGTTATATTTTTCATTTGGCCCCCCGACGAAAAAAATCATTGTTAATAATGTCCATAAAAATGGCTTGTTTTTGGTATTTTCTAACTTCAACAGCGGCAATTATGCTTAAAAAGCTGTATTCTGTTGTGTACGCAAGCTTAAACAACGTCTGACACAACAACACAGCCCTACCATACCACTAATCTGTGGTACAATGAAGGTTGGGGGTGGGGTTCTATTAATGGGGGGTCAATTAATGGGGGGGTTCTATTTTTGATTTCGAGCCATTTAGGGGGGGTTCAATTAATGGGGGGCAGTGTAGTTCCTGGTCCGGCGCGGCGGTTAGTGTACCTACCCCTTTTTTCCGTGCGGCGGTTAGTGTACCTCCCTGGGGGGGGGGAAGGGGGGGGGAAGACCCAAATCCAGGAAAAAGTCACTTTTTGAGGTAGAAAATTTGACCGATTTTTACCCCTTTTTGGAAAAAATTCTCCATAAAAAGGGTATTTTGGCGACTTTTGACATCATTGACCTAAAAATCACCCATTTTAGGCCTAAAAATGCCCATTTTAGGCCTAAAAATGCCGACTTTAGGCAAAAATTGAGGCGGTTAGTGTACCTGGCGCGGCGGTTAGTGTACTAGTGTACCTTGGTCGCGGCGGTTAGTGTACCTTAGGGGGCCCCCCCCCCCCCCCCCCACACTACACTGAGGGGGGGTCAAAAGGGGGGCCTATCCCCCACACGGTACTCCTTAGGGGGAAATCCCCCCCAGCCATACACTGGGGGTACACTCCCCCCTCCGAAAAAAACGGAGGGTCCGCTATTTCCCCCTCCGGACCAGGAATTACGCTGGCCCCAGTAAGGTACAGTGACCGCCGCTCCGACAAATTGGGTAGGTGTAGGTGTACTAACCGCCTCGCCGGACCAGCAGCCACACTGCCACTGCCAACAAACCTTGCTTTTTCATTGGCGGCAATTCGGGTGGCCATTCAATCGGTGGGTCTTCTTTTTTGAATCGGTTAGCGACAAATCGATAAAGAACATAGGCAATTGCCAGCAAACTGACGAAATCCCAGAAACTCAATTCTTGAACCGAATTCCAGATGTCCAAGCCCAATGAGTCGACGCCCATTTTTGCAGTTTTTCTTCCACGTAACGTTTCTGGAACGTTTTATCATGCCATGCCAGAGCGGGGTAGTACTTGGGGGGACCCCCAAATTCATCTACCTATCGTCAACACTTTTTGATTTCATCCATCTATCGTCAACCCATGCGGGCAAATCTATCTATCGTCCACAAATTCTGGGAACCATATAATCTATCTATCGTCCACAAATTCTGGGAACCATATAATCTATCTATCGTCAACAACAATCGACCCCGGGCCCAAAATGACATTTTGACTCAAAACGGCCCAAAGTCGTTTTCTTGCCCAAACAGGCAAAAAATCACGCGCTTCGCGCGGATTTTAGTATGTCAAGTACGTTTTCATTGATCTTTGAACATTATTACCTTGGTCTGGTGCACTATAATGTATTATTGTCGGAAATAGAACCCCCATTAATTGACTACCCACCCCCCATTAATTGAACCCCACCCCACCCAAATGGCTCGAAATCAAAAATAGAACCCCCCATTAATTGACCCCCCCCCCATTAATAGAACCCCACCCCCCAACCTTCACCGTACCTGGTAGTATGGTGGTAAGGCTGTGTTGTTGTGTCAAACGTTGTTTAAGCTTGCGTTTTCAGCAGAATACGGCTTTTTAAGCATAATTAACGCTGTTAAAGGCAGAAAATACCCTAAACAGACCATTTTTAGGGGCATTATTAAAAGTGATTTTTTTCATCGGGGGGCCAAATGAAAAATATGACCCCCCCAATAATTGACCCCCCCCCCTAAATTGAACCCCCCAAAATGACCCCAGTGAAAAAATAGATCCCCCGGGTTCTATTTCCGACAATACGGTACGTACATGTATAGCTTGATTTTTGGGTACCCCCACCCCACCCCCACCATCTAAAGCCAGTCGCGTCCAGCCAGTCTACGGGAGGTTGTCACTCAGCCCCCGAATACCGTAACCCACCGTAATTTTGATCTGCAAGGATCGTGTCGAGACCATTTTGTTTTTTATCTATGTTTTGCGTGTTAGCGCCAACACCAACTAACAATTCCAAGTTTTGGTGATCGACGCGCACGATGACAATTTCCAGCTTGCTGCCGCTAATACACGTGTCGATAGGCAGCGATCAGCATGGGTCTCGCAACGATCTCGCTTTCGGTGGATTACGGTATTCGGGGGCTGAGTGACAACCTCCCGTAGACTGCCTTTATCTATCGTCAAATTCCCCAGCCAACCCCCACTGTCTAATTCCCCCACCGCTTGCCCCCCACCCCCAGCCCCCACTGTTCAATTCCCCGACCCCCACCCCCAGAAAAACTCCACCCTTGAGAAATCCAACGGGGGGAAACCTTCACTGAACACCGAAAACAAAAAAAAATTTCGCTTCCCTCAAAAAGGGTACCCGCTGGTGTGCCTGATTTGACAAGGAGAACTGGCTGTGGTGCCACGGCATGGCGGGGGAAACCCAAAGGTTGATGGAAGACTCATTACTATTGTAATCAGTTTATCCTGCAGAGGCTCTGGCGGGAAGACTCATTATTTCTTTGAAAATAAAACGGATTAAACGGAATCCCCGTAATGAGTTTTCCCCTCAGGGCCGTTTCCCAGGAAGACTCATTATGCATGTTGTATGTGCCCGGCGTGTGTTCAGCCTAAGCCTAAGCCTAAGTTTAAGCCTGAGCCAAGACTGAAGCCAACATATATGCCTAAACGTGAGCGTAAGCCTAATGTTAAACTTTAACTAAGCCTAAGCCTGAGCTCAAGCCTGAGCCCAAACATTGGTTCAGGACCAAGTTCCAGCTGGATTCCGTTTAATCCGTTTTATTTTCAAAGAAATAATGAGTCTTCCCCCCAGCACGCAAAAATCCGTTTAATCCGGTTAATCCGTTTAATCCGTTTTATTTATAATGAGTCTTCCCGGCACGAACCCAAAGCCTTCTGGTGGAGGAAGGAAATGTCCCACTCCTCCAAAAATCAAATTCCGATCTTTTGATAGAATGCACGGATTGGCTTAGGGTTTGGCCTAAACCTAAGCCTAACAAAAAGCCTGAGCCTACGCGTAAGCCTGAGCCTGAGCCTGAGATAAAGGAAGGAAAGTCAAATTTCAGGCTGTCTTAGGATTTCAAATTTCCCCAACCAAAAGTCAAAAGTTTCCCAAAAGGCGGTGTGACGCCACATTTTTGCTTTCTAACACACAGAATACGCGAAACCGTATGAACCATCAACCATATTCATGTACAGTGCCCTGCGTCAGCCTGTGACCAACTCACTTTTATCTCTTTTCAGGCTGACCTTCAGTCCACGTTATGGTACGGTGGCGTGAAACACTGTCGAATGCATTGAAGGAACCTGAAGCAAATAATGTGCAATAATATTTAGCTGGGTTACACTGTACTGAATCAGGACTATAATATTGATAAAAAATACCAATGTTATTGGTCAGACGGTATGGTGCTTTGAGGGCACGCCTTTGCGCAAGACCAGTGACGTGCGTTACGGGCCGAAACAGCAACGTGTCGCCGGTCTTGCGCAAAGGCGTGCCCTCAAAGCACCTTACCGTCTGCCCAAATTCATCGTTGAGTAGCAGTGTGTGTGAATGAAGCCATGGCCTCAGTTGGTCTCAATGTGATGTCATAAACCGGTGTTGCAATATTTCGATTATCCATTTGACCTGAGATTGTGCAGTGGCATATTACGTCGCTGCATTTTTTTTATGTACCTATACACTAAGTTTTTTGGAACTGGTCTTAGTTTTCGTACGGTATGCGGTCCAGTTTGTGTTGCAACATGATCGGAAGCGAGTTATTCCTCTTGAAAGTAGCTTGATTTTGGCTTGCATCAAGTTTAATGTATGTGCCAATAACCACAATTTATTTGGATGATTGCATTGTAGCCCTTTACACTTTATAATTGACTCACCACCATTATGTCAGAAGCATATTTCAGGCAATACACATTTCGCTGTTGTGTCAGTCGTCTTCGTAATTTATTTTGTTTTCGTTGTTATAGAAAAATAAAGTTCAGACAAATCAAATAACCGTCAGTTTTTATAGAACCAATTCAAATAATTCATTCTTCGAATGTCCCTCCAACATCGCATGCATTTCTCAGCACCGACAATGTTGCGTTGGGGTGCGCAAGCTTTGATGCAATTCGGATCCCATCGCAAATACAGCCAGTCCCAAACATGTGGCAGTTGGAACCTGAGGCACGGGGTTGAGAACAAAATGACAGCATTTGTGATCCCCATTTGCTAAATAGCAGTTTGGATTTGCCTCGCGCTTAATCTGGCTCATGTTCATGTCCTCAACCTACGTCGTTAAACCTTACTGCCATTATAATTCAAGGCTGCTTCATTTCACGATGGGAGTTGATGACTTGCGTTGACGACCACAACTAACCAATAATCTTGCTGTCGTGCCTATCATAACATCAGCTGTATCTGTGTGGTTTCGATTTTCAGCAAAGCTCAACGCTTTCATTCTGCCAAAAAAAAGTGTTGTGGACCAGCGTGGTAACAACAACCAAAAAATCCACCTACCCGCTGTAGACAAGCACTGCAAGCACAATAGTCAATAGTACAAATACACGAGATTGATTCCACGTGAAAACATTCATATTTTGTTATTTGCCGTCATTTTTTGCCCGGGTGCGATATTTTTTTGACAAACAGTAGTCGCTGCTGTAAAATAACAGACTGCCTGTGCCTGCTGTCATTATGCACAACAGGTCATAATCCGCTTTCATGCATACAGAATATGCTGCTTTAACCGGTAGTTTCAGTTTCAGAAAAAAAACATTATCACCGGAAAATCACTCGTAATAATAAAGGCCGGATATGTTCAAGTGCAATAACACTACGGACAAACGTTTTGTTGGCCGGACATTTGATACAAGCTCAAAGGACATTTCTCACAGTGTGCGTATATTGTTGTGCATTTTGTAGTATACATAGTCTTTGTGCTCCTGGTCGGAGTCTGGCCCTGGCTCTGCCACATTCAGCATGAGCGCGATTTCCGACCAGAAGTAGGTGGCTCGTGGGTAGAAGTCCTTACAGCACGACGGTTGCGTGTTGAAACTGAGGTACGCCGCGTTCACACGGCCGTCGGCTTGCAGCTCAAGGGGAGACCAGTCGATGGGCAAACAGGATGCTGCTGGGTCACTGAAAAGGCACGAAGAAGTTGATCTTGTGGAAGAAGAACCTCGTGATCGGATCGAGACTGTCTTGGTCACGTGCCCACAATAGAAAACAATTATGAAATCTGCTGCGTGTCTTTGGTCACCGGTTTCGACCTGGTCTCGCAAACGGGCGGTGCACCAGGTCATCGTCAGTGCCATTTCACCTGGTGAACGAAAGATCAACACGAGCTGGTTTCATGCACGCGTGTTCTACTTAGGCATATACTGTAGGACATAGTGCTTGGTGAAATTCCGATCCGACCCATTATTCTCGTTTATGATTACCCACGCGTCTGTTCAAATGCTCAAGATGGCAACTCAAAGCCATACACACAGCAACGCACCCATTTTTGACGAAACTGGTGATCATTTTGCCAAAGCAGTCGGCCACTTGGTAATCGGCAGTGTTGGCCACAAACTTGCCACATCCACGACCAAACGTGCCTGGTTGGGCCATCAGGTACTGTTGGTCGTCGGCGTGTTGCACACCTGAGACAATGGCAAGTAGCATTTATGTTCACTTTTATTGCATTCAGGGAATTGTGTGAGACATCTTGGGCGGTGTCAGTACCTTGCTCACGTGACTTGTCGAAAATTAAGGATGTTCCAAGATTTACTGATGCCACTAATTTCAACAGCCGCGTGAATGTTTCAAGGTATATGTTTACATTAGCTGTCGGGGAACAATTTTCACCTTGCCAAAGATAGTGGCATTGGTAAATCTCGAAATTTTAAGTGGCCGAAACTTGAAAGTGTCACGTGACCAATCCGATACTGATCCGATCACCAAGTCTGATAGCGGTTTGATTTTCTCTTGCGTTGCATTCAGTAGTGAAACATCACGTGGTACCTCTCCATGGCGATTTGCATCGATCGTTGACAGCCACATGATCGAACGAGTACAAGTAGACGTTGCTGCCGTGCTTGGCGCGTGCCGCTGCCTCTTGGTATGCGGGTGCGAAGAACACACTGTCGGACTCCAGCTGAATGAACATTGAATGAATGATGGGTGCACCAGATCATCATCAGTGCGAATGCACCATCTGTATGGTTCAATAAACGCAAATGCAAAGGTTTGCATACAGTATATATGTATTATACAAATTGCAGTGAGTATGAGTATGTATATGTGTGACAGGGCTTGTCAATGGCAATACTACATGGTACATATGGGTATGAAAACAAGTAAACATGCATCTGCGTTGCAGTGCGAGACCATGGTAAATCTAGCGTAAACAACTGTGATGAGTTACTGATGCGAGGACACAAGAAGGTGCAAATGCACCAGATGGCCACGTGATCCCATAGAAAGACAAAAGGACTCTCCCTCGCAGTACCTTCACATACTGCCTGTACCAATGCATGTGATCCTGTTGAGCGTTGTTGTCATCATCGTACAGCAGTCTGGCCATTTTCGAAGTCAGTGAGTTGACGGGCAGGTCATACAACGACAAAGTATGGTTGATGGCTGACAACAGGTCGTCACGAGTGAATGACTCGTAATACGGACTCGTGTATGGGTCGGTCGACTGTTGTTTCATTTGACGCACCTTCTCGGGCACTGAAAGTCGTAAAAGAAAGCTCATCCCACTTTTTATTTTGTTTTTGGACAGGCGAACGCATTTCAGTCAGGATGTCAAGCATTCTTGTTGTCATGTCAGTGTACAACGTCTTGTGATAGACAAATTACAAGAAAAAAGTCTTTCTCAGAGAAGGAACCAACGCAGGAACAATGAATGTTCATCGTGATTGACTCCGATCATGAAATTCTGTTTCGATCCGACCTTGAGTTGAGCGTCAATGAATTCCTCTGATGCCGCCGGACGCCAGTACATCTCGACTCCAGACTGCAAATTGAAATCGTCTTGGTGAATGGTTTCTATCAAAAAGGTACGGTTTTATCCGTTGCGGCTGGCAACATCCAGGCTTTCTGTAAAAATAAAACGATGATGAAATAATGATGAAAGGTCGCCCACTGAAAAACAAGAATCGCAAATCTCTCTAAACATAATCATGCCATGCCATTTGCGAAAATTGTCGCTAATGCAAGTGCATCAAGTCTAAGACGATGCAGGCACCTTCCTATATTATAACTCATTGGACATCCATGCAATGCCCAGGTGTACTTTGACGCCTTGTTTTTGACGACTTTTTCAGTTTGTTTCAAGCACGGCTCCTGTCCTGATCAGCAAAGACAGGTGCACTCAGCAATCGACAACGCACGCACTCTTTAATGATCTTGATCCAAAAGCGGTTGAAAAAAATTCTCTCCAAAGCCATTGCCCGAGTGTTAACAATAACAGCACCCAAGCACATACCGAAGCAGCGATGACCTCAAAATCGGTTTTATCCCGTGCGCATTGCAACACTTTCTCGGCGTCCCCTTCCTGCCAGTCCCCGCATCCTAATTGATTCGTGAATTCCATCGAAGTGTCAACAGCCACACTTGTATTGGTGCTGGATGGAAGCAGCACTGAACCGGACTGGAAAATGCCCTGCTGTACCAAGTCTGAAATGAAACAAGTGCATAGACTTCCAGTTTAACACACAGCGGTGTGTTTATCATCCCCTCATGATTGAGTCAAAACTTCCTTTTTTGTACTCGAATTGTTGGTTTCAGTGTGCCTCTGCATTTTGATTGATGTGCGCCAAATGAGCGGCATAACAGCAACATGGACTCTCTGTCGAACACAGCCAGCCATTTAGGTTTACCAGATTCATCAGTGCCAAATCACCAACCGGTCACTCCCGGATACAACATAACGGTGGACGCAGCATGTGCGCCGGTGCTCACACCGTACAACGTCACACGATTCGCATCACCACCGAATGCTGCTATCTCGGTTCGCACCCATTTCAGAGCCATCACAATGTCCATCAATCCGAAGTTGCCTGATTTAGGAAGGTGACACTGACATGAGATTGAGGTTTCAATATCTAAACAATTGCTTAAGTCGCTATGGAATTCAAGCTTAACTTCAAAAAATGTTGATACTGGCCGTAGTTGTTAGATCATCGGTCCAGAATAACAATCTTCTGCCAGATGGATAGTCTGATAAAAACAATAGTGAACTATCCATGTAACATCATATCCAACCAGGCAGCTCCTTATCTCCAGCGGTTAGGAATCCGAAGGCGCCCAATCGATAATTGAGCGTGACCACAACGACACCCCTGGATGCGAGATTGTTGACGACCCCCATAGCCGGGAACATGTCTGCGCCGCCCGACACGTACCCACCACCGTGGATCATCACCATCACGGTCAGCTCGGTTGAGTTCAGCTGCAATCGATCTTTATCTTCATTATTATGTCGAAATGGGCAACCAAACCATGCCACTTCACATCATGCAATCACAATGTGAACTGTGAGGGAATGTGCTTGTTTGTTGCCTGACTCGACCTGCTTTCCCAGGCCAGCGGAGCACCAGTTCATCGTCAGTGCGATATCCACCAGATGACCATAATTCCCCGAATATACAGCTGAGCGAGCTCCACCAACATGCTCGCGGGAACATTTTCTGTTTGTGCAACGCCGAAAATTTATCACATCCAGTGCGCCGCAAAGCAGAACTAGCGCTACACTGTGAATTCGAGAAGAGAATTGTGCACCATGCACATTTTGGTCAGATAATGAACTAAGTAACCTTCGGTGTGAACACATTCAAATAGAGGCAGTCCTCGCTGGTCGCATAGAACTGGCCGAGTTCGTTCTTCGATGGCTGAAAACAATCATACTTGCTAGCATTTATGTACGCTAACAACACAATGAAACATCGACCAACCAGCTGCGAGCATCGTGCTTTGATCTTTGTGCCATCCAACGTTCCATTCCAAGGTTCAACTTCGACCGGATACTCCCATCTCAACTCGTCCACTGGTGGTTGTGCATACGGCACACCGAAGAATGAGTGCACAACAACACCACTGCGGCTGGGGATTAGAAGACCGCGGATCGAACCTGAGATATGACTGGGGCTAGTGCATGCTCACCATTTTCGAAACGTTCTCTCACCGGAGACGCAATATGAAAAAGTACCGGAATTTGTGTTCAAAACGGTACACACCTTTCTCCGTCTCCACCATGCATTGCTGTTGTTGCTGCTGCTGTGTTTGTGGTGCGGTGTTGATCAGATAAGTCGGACGGTAATACGACCGATACTGGACGTAAGTTGAGCCGGAATCCAACGCGATTAATAAAATGCAGCAAATGGCAAATAGGCGGATCATCGTCATTCTTTCAGAGATGTCGAAAACCATATCATATAGTCTGACACTGTCAAAATGTATGCGCACTGTCGTCAGAGAGTTGAGCGTCCCAAAATTAATCGGATCAAGTTTTTGATGTCGGTGCTTAGTCAGACGCGGAAGAGGCGTGCGTAAGACCACTTGAACGAAATGAAAAAACGCAGTTTTTGTGCACTTTGTTTACACGCGGATCGCCCGCCGGCAGCACTCAAGAATGTAAGCAACAGCACAGAACACTGTCACTTTGTGGTGGTGCACACACCGGTACAGAAATATTGCGCCATCATTGTAGAATTGTAAATAAATCAACAAACAAATATTGGGAGGCAATATTCGCCCTCAGTATTTGAACGCTTGATTTTTCCGGCGATTACCATAAATGGTCGAAAAAATATAGGGGACTTTCCTTACAAACATTCAACAGTTGGCAAGAATTTTTTTAATAAAGCCTTTATTCAGACATTTTATACGTTATCGCAAACTACATGTACAGATTATGACAGAGCGTAATTTCATGTGAAACTGTCAGAAGACAGGATTAATATCCCGATTGCGCATATATTGGTATTGATATACAACTGGACAATCCAATGAGTGATGACAGAGGATAATGAAATCACAAAATGGCGTTGTAACATTTGTTTTGCAAAAATGTTTATGCGTAATTGTTTCAGTAACTGCGACGTCTTGGTGCGGCACTTCGTCCCCTCGGATGTCCGGACACGGCTCTGTGATTGTTCTGGTGTCTGTTATAATTCGACGTTGCCCCGCGTTGTCGTTCGTTCGTATGCGAGTTGATCTGACGTGGACCTTTCTTTTCGTCGAATTTTTCGTCCTGGAATGGGAATTGTTTGGCATCTCAGACAAGCAGCCTACATATACAGTATGTAAATATCAACCAACATGTGAGCTAATATCAAACTTAGTGATCGGATCGATTCCCAGTACACTACATAACAGCTAGTCCACAACTACTACACTAGAACAAAATTTTGGAAATTCCGCCGGTATGTCATTCTAACTTCAAAAATGTCGGCTACCACTAATTGGTTTATCAGTTCCACATACAAGGTATAGAACCAGTTTAGCTTTATCGTAACCACTCTCTGTTGACGAGTGTCATCCAGAGTCCAATTTCTTGTTCTTAAAGCAGCATTCCCAGTAACATCGCTGTTTTTTACTCCTTGAAGAATAAGGTGCTCCAACACAGGTATATGGCAAAAGGAAGATCGCATCCGGTTCAATTCGGTCACCAAGTTTGTACCATTCTTGAAGACCACGGCGAACTAGACATTGCTTATCAACGCTGATAGTTTGTTGCGAAAAAATATTATTTTCCATCTAATTATGCTAACCTCCCACATATCACCCAAATGCGGTCGGTAGTTGTTCGATTTCAGGTAGATTTTCTGTGATTCGTTCGATTCGAGGTTCTGCGGATCGTAGTACTTGACGCCTGTACCCTTGTTCCAGTTGGGATTCGGTCTTGTGCCGTACTGCACGTGTCGGAAACGGTCATGGGACGCCACGTATTTGCCGCCGTCCTGCGGGGTCACGTGGTGGATTACTTTGTAAAAATAATGCAGTCAAAATTGGTCAGATGGGTTTGTTTCAGAATCACCCAATGCAGTTTTTACCGACGTAGATTATGCCATGGCGGTGGTGGTCAGTATGAGGCAATGCAAAGAACCTTGGCGCACTCTGTCTCGTCTATGTGTTGTATATTGAACCGTCACATGGTTCATCCCTCGGTTTCGACCAAACCGCTCGCCAAGCTTGATATCACTTAGAAAGAGGATCAGAAGAGGATCAGTCTTTTGTTTGTCAGCAAAATGGGCAGCAAAAGTTTTACAATTTGCTATCAACTTTCAACCCGCACGCGTGCCGCATTGTTTGCATTGTACTAACCGCAAACCAAACGTTTCAAAAACTTTTCCAGATCTCCACAGACTTACATTCAAATCCACAAAATGTCTGTGTTCATTGCCCTCAAAGTCGTATATTTTGTTCACCGCCCCCGACGTCATGTTGAGTGTTTTCGACAGATGATCCAGAAAGGTGATCCAGTTTTTGAATTGCTTCCGATTGACTGTGATTGGGGTGCCCTTGATAATGCAAAATTCGGTTCAGAATTTCATGTTGTAAAAGAATAAATTTGTTGAGAATAAATTGTACAACAATTTGCTAAAACTCACGGAATCGTACTCATCGCCGTTTTTGAACACCAAAATTCGAAATATCGATCTGTAGCCTTGAGCCCCATCGATCGATGTGCCTCGCGGTCTGTCGCTGCCCGGCACGTGGTGCCTGAAACATCAATGACTTTGCTGGATGTGAAATAATGACGCTGATTGTGGAACCAGTTACTCAGAGCGATTCATTTTGCAGAAGTTCATCGTAGTGAGGATCGACTTGATCACTTTCGACACCAAGCTATCGCATAAAACTAACTGACCGTCTCGAGCTGTGTCCGGCCCTGGTTGACTGCGTGTGTCCACGACGTGGCGTCTCGTCATCGCTGCTGCCACAATTGCCCATAGTTGGATCAATGAATAGATACAATTTATGTCAAATTTTTGCTGAATGGATGTCTTTTCACGACTGGCAGATTTTTTAAATCAGTTGTGTCCATGGCACTTGTCACTCAGCTTTAGGTCAGACATTGTGTTTTGTTTGATGCCAAGACCACCGTTGCTAAGTAGCAGGACCGGTGTGACCGAGTGTCTTCACTTTAGAAGCAGTTGTTGCTTTGTTGGGCTCCCGAAATACACCAGGATGTTGCTATGTATACCTACATACCGCGCCCAATAACACCAAACTGCAACTAATCGATTTTCAATTGTTTTCATGCTCACAAACCGACTAACGTGTTTGGTTCATTAGCGCTCTGAGACATTTTAGTGTGTATTTGGGACCGTAATAAAAAATCTTCCATCCCTATAACGACTGAATGCCATTTTATCACAGGGATAACAAAAAATGTTTTTCAAATCATCGTATGTTAGTTTAAGCACATCTTAAAGCGATTTTAGAGATCAAGAGATGCAGACGAGATTGTGAAGCAATAGAAAAATCTCAAATCTACATAAGGTAGCAGTGAGTAGATCATTAGAATTTGGATCTGGGATGAATGTAAAGAAAGAAAAAATTAATAACTCAATGTGCATATACTGTAAGTTTAATTTTAGTTCGAGTCTATCAAATAAATAAATTTAAAATCGTAATGTGGCGGAACGATGCTCACAGCGCAATGGCTTTAAAACACATCATGCGAATGATTGTGATGTTTCTGGTCCAAACGTAGGCCGTGTGATGTTTCACCGATTGACGGCAGTTGTTCTGACCATGATGTGTTGGTCGTGCAATCCGCGATGTTCACAGTCGGAGCACAGATAGTAGTCGACGCACACAGTACATTTGAACCAAACGCCTCTGCCCGCCTCGCCCTGACATTCGACACAGTACCGAATATTTGGCACTGGCACTGCAGCGATGTTGTTGGTGGCGAGAGACACCGGCGACAGGTCCGACCCGGGCTCGTCGTTCGGGATACACGTGGCTGACGAGCCGGGGCGATCCACCGACGGCTGACCGTAATGTGGCGAGTCGATGTTGTGCTGCTGGACGGTGGCGTCCTGCTCCTCGTCAGTTTCGGCCACCGCGCTTGCACCGAACAACGATTTGTGGTGCGCCTGGCAGAGTGAATTGGCTTTGAGTCAGAAATGGACAACAGAAACATCATTGGGCTAGCTATGCCACACTCGCAATTCAGAAAAAACGTGAATTGTCTGGACGGTACACCAAGCTACGCGATGGCTGAAAAATCAGGATACCAACAGCCGGATACCAGGCAGAGGGGCCAGTCCACCAACTTTTACGTGAATAGATCGGGATATCCGAATCTTCAGAGCAGTGATTTGTTGGAGATTAAGGCTGCGGTTACACTCGCTCCGCGGAACTGAAGGAACAAGTGGAGAAACGATCGTTTCCGTTGATAGCGTTGTGTTTGCCAGACTAATCATCAGCAGTGCATGGCAGCAAGTAACAATGTATCCATCTATGAATTTTTTCGTATTGAACATGTGCGGCTGAAGCACAACGACTGTTTCTCCACCTTGTTTGTACTGTAGTCGGTGGAGGAATTCGTGTTTTCGCGGCGAGCCCTATTGGTTGCATGAGCGGCTCGTGTGAGACAAGCTCGTCTACGGTGCTGGTCCTATTTGAGCCAAGCCCTTGTCAGTGGCCGGTGGCAATCGTTCCTTCAGTTCATCCGCGGCATGAGTATCACCGCACCAACCTTGAGATGTCTGAAACTGCTCGTGCTGGTGGGGGCATTGCGCCCGAGCGGTGTGAATCTGGACAAAACCACCGGTGGTTCAAAGGCCCCAACACCACCGTGATTGTAGTCGGCTGAATGGATACGTCGTCCAGCGGCACTGCGACTCGATGGCAAAGGGGGCTGACCGGTCGAATCACGTTCTGCAACAAACCATACGCATCCGTTTGGGGGAAGGGGATAGATCCGAGTCACTTCTGACAAGTCATTTGCAGATTGTCCGTTTTTCGTTCAGACAGACAGACGGTTTGATAGCGCTACAACCAGCTGTCTATGCGACCGACAATCGGCCCTGTAGACAATCGCAAGATTCGACGGTGCAGCATCTATGTACTTCGCTGGCATCCCGGCCCGATCAGGTCATCCGACAACACTAATTTTTATGCGGCCATTTTTATACTTTTATTTTTTACTAGTCGGGATCCGTGCCTACGGCCCGGCTACAGCGCCGCGCCGTGCCGTGCCCCCCCCCCGAAGAACCGTTAAGCTGGAGTTATACTTGTCCATTTTGGGCTTGTAGACAATGAGGACAAATTTTTGTTTGAATCATATTTTGTAATAGCTTTCGAGCACTAATTTCGACCAGCGTAAAAGTTGTTCATTTGGTGCAGGGGAACAACTTTTACGCTGGTCGAAATTAGTGATCCAACGCTATCACAAAATATGATTCAAACAAAAATTTGTCCTCATTGTCTACAAGCCCAAAATGGACATGTATAACTCCAGCTTTAGCATACCCAAAGCTACCCATGAAAATTGACCCGTCCGCCCTTCCGAGGGAGGGGGCCACACACATACATACGTGTTCCTGTTTTAGTAGTGTAGATTCCCA
Organism: Rhynchonema sp. JSB1_4; assembly: GCA_030248065.1. NCBI lineage: Eukaryota > Metazoa > Nematoda > Chromadorea > Monhysterida > Xyalidae > Rhynchonema > Rhynchonema sp. JSB1_4. Next base: position 95,526 of record JASAMV010008713.1, read on the forward strand.
CATAAAAAATCACGTAGTTGGGACCCGGCGGTTTGATGCGGTTGCCGAAAAATGCACAATCACATATATCGGACAGCGGTTTGCACTGACAAGGATACGAATCAGACGCAAAGGGGGTTAACCTCGCTTTGCAATCAAACTGTGCTCCACACCCCAATTATCGCACCTCTGATGTATATCCTGAGCGTGTTGTCTGTTGTGTTGTTGATTGCCACTCGCAGTTCGTCGTCCGATGAGAACACCACGTAATCGCCATCGTCGTCTAAAACGTTCTTCTGATCTTTGATTAAAAAAATTTGTGCTCAACTACAACGATCGCGATTTGTACAGATTTGAAACTCATATTCTACAAATCGTATACTCGGTGTCTGATCGTACTGCATTGTACTAATGTCGTCAACACAAGTCGTCGGTGCTGGGAGTCGACGCAATGACTCCTCAAATGGGCGCAATAACGTGCATTGCGTTACCGGCATCTGTGTTATGTAGCTATGGGGGCACATGCAGGAAAACCACAAACAAATTAACCAAAAACTAAAATAACAAAAACAACTTTCCCACCATTTTAGAGGTAAAATGGGTGATTTTTATGGTTTCGAAAATTAAACCCCAAAAAGAACCAACCCCAAATCAAGATACCGTCAATTAGTACCCCCCCTCCCCCCCCCCCACCGACACCACTGTAGCTATGTATGTATAGCACAAATACCTGAATTATTGGCGTCGCCACCGCCTGTGTTATCCCTTCTTCTATACTAACCTTTCCAGCAGAGATGCATGTCATTCAAATTGAGTCCGTTGTAAACACCCCTGATGCGATCTACCAACAGTTTATAGAGTCCCGTCTGTGTGTTCGTGTGACCCGACGAGCCCGACGGTGCACCGGTGTTCGTCAGTGTTTGTCGGTGGTGGTGGTCGGCAAAATAGGAGGGACCGGACGTGTGATGGTTGCCCATTATGTTCATGTTGGACTGACATCGGGACAACAGCTCCTCGGGACGAAACATGAACCGACGAATCTCGGTGTTCATACCCGAGCCGAGGTAGACCTTGACGGAAACCGGCATGTTTGATGCCACCATCGAGTCTGAAAGGGCGTAGTTAAGGTAAGGCCTGGGGTTCAGTAAGACAGCTGCCCAGCTTAAACAAGTTGACGCAAACGGTGTATTAGACGGTGGGAAAGCTTGAGGTCAGAATTCACGGTAACGATCAGGAATACGGTCCGACAGCTCACGAGTCTAACTCCTGTGCGTCGCGAATCCATTGTCTAAGACCTTTGCGGTTACGTATTTCGTGCAGCGGTGAACCAACAATTGATTGCAATCAGAGTGGTGGCCAACAAAAATTAACATAAATACATTACATCGAAATTCGCATAGGCACTCACTCATAGTCTGACAACGCACAAAGCTGAGCACCGGAAACACATTAGCCTTGAATGCATCGGTGCCCGCGCACATTGCCGATGTTTCACAGACAATATTGTCAAAGGGAAGGACGATAACATGCACAGGTGTGGAATTATTTACATATGTATTTCAACACATTTATTTTCCGTGTATAAAAACATTGAATGACAACAGGTGAGTATAGCCAACAAATAAACACTGGGTGCGCTCGCATGCAGGGAGAAATATGTACTTCTCTCTCACATCCCATTGCTGAGGTTATGTGTTCACATGCGCATAGGTATACGTCCGTGCGAATGAAATTAGTACGAAACACACAACAGGTAGGCAGTCTTTGAGTTCACTGCAATGTTCGAGTGCGGGGCCCAAAGAACCGACCTGCTTTCGTCATGCGAAGTTTGAGCGGCGACATATTGCTGGCAGCGTTGCTCATTATCGCGGATACACCACCTTTGATGGTTTATTGCACACAAACACACGCACGCACACGCTGGTCGTTTTTGTCTATCGTCTATTGTATTGGACCGTGTTGTCAATCATTCGTGTTGTACAATGCACAATGCATACAATCTCAGCCCTAAACAGAGAAAGTCTGAGTATGAGTCTGAAGCAGCGCTGCTTTATCTTACTCTGTGGATGTGAACTTATGGAACTGGAGAAGGTGGGTGTTCCAGCCAGGTCCACGCGAAGGACTAAGGCCGCCTTCACAATGCAAGCGCGAGCGGTAGCGCGTAGCGGCGAGAGCGCACGCTTTCATCACAAGAAAAAGCAAACCGAGCGCGAGGCGAGAAAAATTTCCACCAACCGCGAACGCAACCCTTCACACAAAAAAAAGCGCGACACCACCCTAAAAAAAAAAAAAAAAAAAAAACAAAAAAACACAAAAAAAAAAAAAAAAAACCAAAAAAAAACCACAAAAACCCTAAAGGCTACGCTAAATCCAAAAATTCCTAAAAGAGCAGATGGGTATTGCCTGAAGTTTAGACTGCTCCCCCACCTTCTCCAGAGCTTGCAAGTCTCGTGCACAAGTTTGGCTCAGTGATGTACAGGTAAAAAGCCACGAAGGACAAACACACAGCGTTTGCCCGGCAATACTGTGCACATCCTATGAGGTATACAATCAAAGCAAAGCCATAGTACAAGCCAAAAGCATAACATTTAATTAATCCAAGCCCGTAGATAGTCGGTCGATATGTAGGTATCTGGTCGGTAAGTGAATGTCGTTCATAGAATGTCCGGCAGGTTCTTGGTTCATAACTAAATAATTTCACACGAAACAAAATTCGAGTTGTACGCTAGGAGATTTATATAACTAAACTGCTAGCAGCCTCATGCTAGTAAAACGGGAGTGGACACCGCTTACTAGTTTTGTCAAATCCGTGTTTGTAAATGCGTGCCAGCTTAAGCAAATGTAGGCAACACACACGTGAGCTAAATAGATGAAGCCAATCAGTTGCAAAGACTGAACAAAACGTAACCTCAATGTTGCAGAATTATATTTGAGCAAATTTTCGCATAGTGTTTGAAATTTCAATCTCCCAAGTTGAAATTTACCTCTCTTCAATGTGAAATTCATTTCAGTGGTTATAGTGGATAAAGCAATTGTTATGTTGGTCTTCAGTACAGTACACTGCGACGTTGGTCAAAACATGCCGAAAATTTGATTTTTCACCCATCGCAAAAAAACGAGATTTTGTTTATTCAGCAGTATGTACTACCGGCTTTGGGGTTTATAGCGATACCTAGTTTCATAGCATGCATTTATACTTTGAACTGCACGTAGTCCACCACGAGCTCATGAGACGCAGTTGTGGTTCCACATGTGTTTCGAAACATTTCGAAACCAAAAGAAAGAGAAATTGGGCATGTTTATACATTGTTGATTTCTCTTTCTTTTGTTTTCGAAAACTTTCGAAACACGTGGAACCGTAACAGGTGTCTCATGAACTGGTGGTTGGACTATGTACGTAGGTTTGTAGGTGCCAGTCTGTTACCTATGTGATGGTCGCCCACGTTTCGGGTGTGGGTCAGTAACAACAGAAAGCACCCATCGGTCTGTCAGACGTTGCGTATGTGCGCTTGATTTTGTCAATCGACTCCGTCGACCGAATCCCGATAGAGCGGAAATTCATTTTTCGAGCACGCACGTTGCCTTCGAGCGTTTGCACATGCGGCAAAGGGCTGCTTGCTGACATGACACAGCAGAAACCGTTTAGGGCATGCAAAAAGAAGCATATTTTGTTATGAAGTGCTCCTGCTGCTGCCTGCTGGTTGTCGCAGGCTTAAAATGAGCATTTTATGATGTGCTGCTGCTGTAAGTTCAATGGAGCAACAGGCCACAAGCCGCTGATTCGGTCAAACGCGCGTCGCAGCGCAGACAAAATAGCCCCAAGCCAGGCTTGCACCAACATACAGCATATGGCGAATAAGAATAACTAATAATCAGTGCACCAACAACTTATGTGTGCCCTTCATGTGTAGGTACCCATGTACTAAGTACACATGTCTTCAGATATGAGCATAGAGACATGTTCAGATGGTCGCACCGTGACAGTACACTGGGGTCGTTATCGGGTCCCTGAATGCAACCGTGGACCGCTGGATCTGGATTTGTGTGTCCCGAAAAACATGACCAAATAGTGAGTGTCCAGAGAATGACAAGGAATAGGTACACGAAGGAAAAGGAAGTACAAGCAGTGTACCCTGGTCAAGTTTACAGCAGTTTGAACAATGGAAACAGAAAGACATGTAATTGCGAAGCCACAGCAAACATCAAGGGAAGGTTTCATCATATTGAGCGTGACGAGAAATTTATATATAATTGCGACACCAGAAATAGACCGCCAGGGTTGGCGATACGGTGGAATTAGATTGTGATGCTTTGAAACTGAAGGAAATGTTGATCAAGTTCGGCTTACGGCACGCTGAAAGCAGGACCGTTTCGAGGAGCATTGCGATTGACACAAACTTATTGGTGCAGGAATAAGATTCACTTTCTCATCGCTTCGTAAATCTACCCACCTTGATTCGGAATCCGTCGAAACGTACGTGCAGCAAGGCGACGCAGAGGCATGATTTGGATAATTTTACTTGGAGCAATTTAATTCTGAACGAAGTGAAGCACCAAATGAAACACCGAGTTCAAAAGCAGAATCGAAAGCAATTGTTTCATTGCGTGCTCAATACTTCAACAGCTGTGAGAGAAAACCAGAAAGAAAACAGGAAATTAGGTTGTCGTCGAGGAGCAGTTGATATGTAAAAAACCACCATATACATTTACATTTATAAATAGTATTAGATGTCTGTGAGGTCTGCAGGCACGGTTTGTACATTCAGAAAGGAAAGGTTTTTTTATTAGCTCACGGTGATCAACGCCTTTCTTGAGAGGCTGCGCACATGCGAGGTACAGAAACAAAACAAATTAAAACAACATGATTCTCGATTGCAAGTGCCAGGCCAATCGCAGCAAACATCAAGCAGTGTGGTCAGCACAAAATCAATGTAATCTTGGCTGAGGGCTAGGGCTCGGACCTGCGCGCGGAAACTTGCGAAAAATTATTATATCATGTGTATAAGCCACTGAAAATGCTGAGGGATGTTTTCTCTGGGACGAACGTTTTTAAGCAGCACGGTGCCTGGTGCTTAACGTAGAAACTTGATTAGCCCAGATCTCAGTATGCGTGCAACGTTCGAAAAATTGCATAATATACAGCGGCGAGGCAACCTGCCATGTCGCTAGCGAGTGCCAAAAAACGTTTTGGCAAGCAAGAAAAGTTCCCAAAAAGTCGTCCAGCACTCACGCAGTTGTGCAGCTAGATTCAGATCGCTCTGGTATTTCTGGACAGGTTTCACCGATTTGAAGTATCCGTTCGGTTTCGACATTTCGTACTTTTTCGTTCGCTCGTCGGTCGAAAGCTTCAGGCCGCACATTTGGATCAATCCAGTCCAGTTTGTCCAGTCAATCCGGTTGATTCGACGCAAAAATTCACAATAAATCCAACCGGGAACTGAACTCGCCGCATTTGATTATCACATGGACAGTCTCTGGATTGCAAAAACAAAATCATAATTTCATGAATGGACTAGCTAGCGATCTTTGAGAGTCGCTGAGATATGTTAGCAGTCATATCGGGCCATTATTTACGACTGCCACATGCTGTGGGTGACAGGCCAAGCACATTGACAACGCTCAAAGACAGTCGCCGCTCCGAGCATTGTTTGTTGTGCGTGAATCATGTGTGTTCATAAAACACAGCTCATTCTGTGTAATTGTGGAAGACTGTATGAGCAGCAACAACGGACTTTCGAACTGCACATTCTTTGAACGATTATTCGGACGTCAGAAGTTTTATGAAACTTTAGCCTGCATTACAAAGCTTTTAGTGAACACATATGAACTAAGAACGTTGGTTAGCTGATGTTTCATGGCAGGTAGTTCGCATTAGAATAAAAAATTATCTTGTAGGACCACGACAGCTGAAAATTACAGGCACCCTTTGCAAGAAAGGTACGTTGGTTGCACAATCACAGACGTCGAGCTCCAGGCAAACACCAAAATAAAGTCACTGCGACTGCGTGTCGTTCTCATGCGACAATCTTGCTGATAAGGACCTGACATAAAATAGTCACTCTAACCAGCCGTATAATGTGCGCATACCAAGCAGCATGCATGTACTACAGGCACTGGTATACGTTAGTGGGGTACCATTGTAGCCATATACACTTTAAGCTTCATTTTGAAATCTTCAATTGCTTCAAATAACGCAGTGTCCCAATAAAATCTAGACATGCGCCATTTCAAACTGGGCCACTGTCGCACACCTGGTGAGGCCGCACGCTGCGTTGCTGGAGCACAAAAGAAAAGGAACCAAGAGTGAAAAGCTACTTGCAAAGGTTCACATGCAGGCACGCTTGTCAACACGTAAAGCAGGGCACACTTGGTTATTTATAAGTTGGTGCTATTTGGTGGCACCTCTATCTGTTCGTCGTTCTTGTGAATCAGGTTCTTTTGTATAAAGCCTTGGCAGTTGCTCAAAACTGGTTCCCATCAAGTCACCAGGTAAGATCAGGTATGCAGGTCGGACCGCGAAGTTCCGCGGTCAATAAAAACTGGTTTGCGCTCTTGAAACATCTGTAGTCGAATTCACTTCCTATGAAACATTGCGTGACCGTGCGTGATTGTGTTGGTACAGCAGCAGATGTTTCACTCCCAACAATCCGTTAATTAGACAGGTGCTTACACCATATGCATCGTTCTGGTTCCATATCTGCACTGGGTATGTACTGTGCCCAGTTACTGCTTGCGTCAGAGGGACACTATCAGAAAGATTGAACGAAGCCCGTTAGTCAGCGGAACACACACCTTATAGTCTGGTCGCTGACTGCAAAGGCCGAATATGAATCAAAACGGGAATAAAGAAAAACCTGTCCTGACTCACTTCGTGTTTTGTCCATAACCACGGACCATAACCGTTTCGGGGTTGGTGAAGGTAGCATGATTGTTTTCAAGTAAAATTACATATGGCTGACTCAAAGCCGAATGGGGTTGCATTTAATTACGTTCCTGGGTCTCGTTCTACGAGAAACCAACTGTCAATTGTGTCGGCTCGATCATTAACTCGACACATTAACCTGTAACTTTTGACAAAAAATTAAAAAAATGACGAGCGGTCACTGCATGAAATCGTCAGGGCAACGGTGACGCGTCAGTGACATTATGCGAAGCAAAAAGGGGAGGTTGATTAATTGAACAGTGAATAGTGGCGTACGCACCCGTGGACGATAAGTAGGAAGTCATTTGAACATTTGACATTAAAAGTAAAGTCATGTTGGCATCGCATACATATGTAGGGGAGGGGTGCCAATGGTGACATTGGCATGAACAGCAACATATTTTTTACGGGAATCCACTTGAACCAAGGTCATGGGTGGGGAAAATAGGGCACTATTCAATTTGCAATGAAATGAATGAAGCGTTACTGATCCAACAATTTTGAATGCTAAGAATTAACGAAGCGAACATCACATGCGTTACATTGTAGCTTGTGAACAATTCAGCTAAGTACCTACATTGCTGAGAAGGAAAACACTGATACGCATGCCGATCAGTAGGTCATTTGCCGCAAAGAAAGCTACGTAGGTATAATAGTAAACACCGGCATTCAACGTTCCAATCAATCACACTCGTGCCCAAAATCTTTGGTGTATTTTCTCCAGCCCCAGCAGCGTGAGACCGAACACAGCACCAACGGTCAGCAAAGCGAACACGAGCGAACATTCTCTCAAATTCAGCACAAAATCCAGTGTGCCGCGTTGATTCGGACAGAACACGTCGAGATTGTGTAGATAGCGAATGTAGCGATCGACGATGCTCGAGTGAACGTGACGGTACTGTTGCAGGACGCGATCGAACGAATCGATCACCCACGACGGCGTGCGATTGGTGAAAGCGAAGTATCTGCAATCCGACGAAATCGTATGGTAATTCACTCACATTCACCGTGTTGGGCTTGGTTATGATAAGGCAAGACCTGACTTGATTCGCACTCGGTGTGCAGTACACTTGACCTGAATCCAGTAATTCAATGGAAAAGCATCTCAAGATGGACAATTTTGATTAGGTGTTGTCATGAGGAAATTGAATAACTGGGTTCGTCTGACATCGTCAGCAGGCCTACAGCAACAATGATAACCAATGTTAAACCTGGTGATCCTGCTCGAATTCTGAATTGGTCCGGTTTGTCGCATGAATTTGTGTGAATATTCTACGATTTTGTAGATGGCACTAATTTCAACCAGCTATAAAAGTTGTTGAGCACCTGTAGCTACTGAGGTTCGGTTTGTACGCTGATCGAAATAATTGACATCAGCAGGTTTCGAAACATTGTCAGTGCACAATTGTGGTTTTAAGACGGACCAAGACCGACCCGATGGCCAGCCAGTCGAATGTGAATGATATGGCGCACCTCGAATAAACAAACGCGCGATGCTGTCGCAGCGTGAGCACCCTCGTGCCGCAAATGGTCGATCGACGTCGCTCGTTGGACGACTCCAGGTCGAAGATCACCGTTCGGCCCTCAAGTACCGATCGAATATCTGCCATTGTTGTGCCTTTTGCTAAAATAAACAAAACTGAATAATGCTGGAACATAAAATGAACAAGTCTAAACACGAAGGAGCTTACCAAGCAGCGCTCTGATATTTCGGATCGGATTTTGTTCCAGTGCTCGCTCTAGAGCCACAACGGCCCGATCTGGGACGGTTCTGTAACGGAACACAAATCTGACGTTTGACCTGGAAGTTTAATCAATCGTTTATTATTATTGTTTTCACAAGGTGTGCTTTGCAATGGTAGCATCAAGTAATGACCCGCTTATACCCATTCAATCGGTTCCTTGTGAACGCAGCGTCGAGCTCTTCCTGCAACGCCATCAGTTTCAGGTCCCTGGCCTCTATGAGCTCAGCCAGCTCGGTCAACGTTGAGAACAACGGATTGCGATTGGGAATTACAAGTTGAGTGAGGATGCCGTTGGCGTAAAGGTCACACGTGAAAATGGTGAACACGCCAAGCAGACACGGCAGCACCCATTTATGCAAAACTGTGCTGCAACCCCTTGAAGTGACGGTGTGCTGAAAGTAACAGAACCCAGTATTAAAAACAGATGATGCTTTTAGCTGGTCGAAATCAGCGTCATCAGCAAATCTGGATATACGACAAGTCGTAACTAACAAGAACGCACCGTACCGATCACCATGTTCGGTACCAGTGAAAATCACTTTGGGGCTCATTAGTAATATGATCTTCAATCACGAACTTTTATTGCCTGATTGCAGGCAATTGAGTAGCATTTGAAGAGCAAAAAGCAAATAGCAACGATCAGCCATAGATTCGGTTGGAAAATATGCAGAAAGTTGAGCGATCGACCGAACAGCAGTCGAGCGAGTGTCTTCTTGTTGAGGTCCAACGCCAGAATGCTGCCGGGCAGAAGGATGATGGGCACTTGGTTCAACTGCTTGTAGCCAAGCAGACCCAGTTGACCGAATGAATAGGTGACTGAAGAAGGAATGGAAAACCAAAGTAACAGACAAGTCCACAACCTGAGTCATACCCTTACGCACCCAGGGTTGGGCAAAAAAAACGACGGCGTTTTTTCTTAAAAAAACGACGTTTTTTTAAAAACGCCTGGGTCGTCTTTCGTTTTTTTAAATCCTGAATTTCCTTGATTTTCCCTGATTTTTCAGGGAAGGTACCCTGATCATCAAGGAAAATCAATTTTTTTGTCCCATTTTTTTCAAAAAATTTTCGACCAATTTTTACTTTGTCGAGATACGTCGATATACGGAGTTTGACTTTCAATGATGACCCCGGCCAAAGTTGGTCCCATGATGCGGGTCTGATATGGGATCTTAACAACTCGCTAGAAAAGGGTTGAAACCCGTTTATTTTGCCTCAGAACACATAGAACTACTTCATTTAACCACGTTTTCTTCCCAACATGAGCGTTTTCCAATTTTTTTGGAGGCATATTTTGGTCATCTGGGCGTTTTTAAAAAAAACGTTTTTTAAAAAAAACGTTTTTTTTAAAATCGATTTTTTGGAAAAAAACGTTTTTTGCCTGTACGCACCACGTCCTGAACATTGGTGAAGTGTAACATCCATTATGTGCTGCGCCGGACATAATAATGTACATGCGCACATCAATTGGTTATTGACAACCGTTTGTGTTCAGGCATAGGCGTAAATGGCAAGTTGGTTGATGTTGCAGTATAGTATGACAAGATCAGTTTCCGACATCCAATTCGGTTTTAACCCATACAATTTGAGGTAGTTACAACGAGCCCGTTTGCATGAGCGTGGCACGTACAAATGCCTAGAACTTTTTGGAACAGCCATTGGAGAAACTCAGTGGCGCTCAAGCTCGAACTCTGCGTGCAAACGCTGACCATTGCAGTTGTTGGTCGTACTATGGACGGGATAGCAATACTTTCATGCTTTTCGCCTGGTTAGATCTGTCGGTCTAACCTGTGTCAAACGCGCCCTCTCGCAATATCCGATCGTAGACCGTGCCATTGATGTCATCAGTGTTCACCAGTTCCATGCTGATGTTAGGCGTCTTTTGCAGCACCAAATGCAGTAATTCCGGAATCAAGCCTGGGTACGGACACGAAGACGTCAAACGCAGACCGGTCTCAAGCGAACACTCCTGGAACACGTACAAAGCTGGGTTTGCTTTTGTCTGACAGTGCTTGTCGCATTCCTTCTTCACTGTATATTACAATTCCAGATTTTCGCCAATGATAAAAACACGAATTGATTGAGTTACATACTTCATGTTACCCATTTGCGTACCCACATGTACTGTACCTGTGTGTCAAACCCTGCTGCAAACGGCATGACTTTCAACTTATAGTAGTTGCCGCTCATCTTGAACGCTCGTGTCGCTTAAAATTCTGCCGATGTTGAAAAATTACTGAGTTGAACATTTGAAATGAAAAGTCCAATTTTTACCAACCAAACCCTCTGGACGCCTTTGCATTTGAGTGCATAAGTGACTGTAGCTTCAAATAAAAAATGTACGTATGTTTTATTGTAACATGAGAGCTATACTCCTGTAAAAAGTAATCAGCGGTAATGTGTTGTTGAACGTTCATACGCTTCACATCACATTAACGTTTGTTAACTAGAGCCCTGGTATGTAACCAACCCGCACCTTGCGCATTCGTCAAACCACAGCCAGACAGTCAACCCCAACCAAAATGACGTACATAGTTCCGAAAGCTTTTTGGGAAACCTAAAACATTTTGGAAAATTGACCCCCTTTTTCTCAGGCTCAAGTTTGAGCTTAGGCATAGGCTTAGACCTACTAGGCTTAGGCTTATTCTTAGGTCGAACCCTGAGCCAATCCATAATGCACTCTATCGCAGAATCGAAAACTTGCGTTGCCTCTCGCCTTGAGGAAAAAAGCCTAGAGGTTTGCCGCAATGCGTCCCGAACCCGAATGGCAAAGTCCTGGCCAAAACAAAGTATAACCACAACATTTAAAATGGAAAAAAACGAGATCACTAAGCGTCAAATACACAATAGTAAACAATAAACATGCACATTATACGTATACAGTATGAACAAAGATGTCGAATCACAGATAACTTTGTACCACAGATTCTTGGCGTCAGATCTTTTGAGTTCATTCGTTCTTCGCTTTCTCAATGATGTTGGCGTAGGCGGTGACCTTGGCGTACACGCCCGGGTATTTTGGATTGCTGCAGCCGATGCCCCACGACACTACGCCCTGTAGCTCCCACTCACCGAAACCCGACCGGCAAACCAGCGGACCGCCCGAGTCTCCCTTAAAAAACATTGCCATATACATGTATGTACTTCCACAATTTCCATCTTGGTCACGTGGCTTATTTTATCTTAGGATTTACTGGCGCCTCTAATTTCAACCGGTGCATGCCGTTCTGCTAATAAACAATTTTTGCGTTGGTCAAAACTTGGGAGATCATACATAAGTCACGAAGCACCAGTAACTTATATAAGAGTCACGTGGCTGGATGCAGATCAGATCAGCTCACCAAAGTTTGATATCAGATTTTGCGCAACAAAATGTACGCGAATCATTTGCCCACCTCACACGCATCCTGAATGGGTCCGTGTTGAGTGGCGCTTTCGACCCCCGACGCACAGATCATGGTTTGTTCGTGAAAAGTCGCGTTGTATCGAAACTTGCACTCTTGCTGTGTTTCGATGATCAACTCGGCTTGTTGCAACACGTTGCCATAGGTGTAGTCCATCAATGAATCTGTGGATAATGTATACCCAACAATATAGCGCCTAGTGTATGTAAGTGTATAATTATCTGAGCCTGGGTTTAGGTGCACGATATGCGTGGCTGACATTGATAAACAGATACAAGCTATGTAAATTCTAAATGGTACAACACATGGCATCGCTATAACGAATTGCCGTTTCACTCCACATCCCGTACTCACCACCTCCAACCATCTGTTTTCGTCCCCAGCCAGTGGCAAAGCACCGGTCACCGGGCACCGCATCCTCCAGGGGCAAGCAGGCCGGTTGGATCTTGCTCGAAAACTCGATCGGTTCTTCCAGATGCAGCAACGCGATGTCGTTAGCGAATCGAACGGTGTGATTGTAGTAGGGGTGGATCCAGGCACGTCTCACACGGTGACATCTGAATTGCAAACTGACGAACTTGTTGATTGGGCCAGCACTTCTGTCTTGTGTTGGTCACGTGAGTTTTTGTGCGTTGACATCTCGAGATTTACCGGATGTAATGAGTTCCGCCAGCACAAAGTGCTTCTTAAACTAGTATGACCTACTGTACCAGACCGATCCGCTTGGTTATCAAGCAAAAGGCAGACATTGTGAGAATTCAAGGCAGTGTAATGATAATGAATTTGTATTGCACATGCACCTATACCTGACGTCCGATTCGCCTCGTGCCGATGTTGACAGATTGTTTGCTCCGGCAAACACACACAGCTGGTCGAGTCGGACTATGGCGCTGTTGCTTTTGCTGGATAACACAACAAGGTTCATTATTTTGGGTTGAGTACCAGCTGTGAGAATGCCTGCCTGCGTGCCGTTGAAAAACACAAATCAAGCAATATCAGAAAATGATCAACTCACAGACAATGGGCGGCGGTGACAGCGACGGACGGACCAACGAGCGTGGCACCACAACCAGCGAATTGGGGTGGTAGACCTTTGTCTCTGAACTGACCCAGAGCGACTTGCCATGGCCAGCGGTGCGCACTGGCGATTTTCCCGTCTGCAAAGTTTCAAATTGAATAACCAACGAACGCGCAACGTTTAAAAATGGGTTGTTGTTTTTATTAGCCCACTGGTTATCCGCTCGCCACGATAGAGCGGCACGCCACACGTACGAGGCGTTGCGCTGCTCTGCGGATCTGGAATGGGACATGAAATCATATGCTGACTGGCTTAGTGTACAACTTCGAAAGTGCACGGACGTACGTTTGGTTTTGTAGAGACTCAGAAACGTCAACGTGCAGAGCAACAATGCCAACACTTGAGGGATGAGTTTGATGCAACAGCTGCTGCGTCCGTTCACCGCTTTCGGCACAACAGCAGGCTTGTGGTTGAGCAGCTCGTCGTAGATGGAGGCGTTCGGTCGGAGACCCTTGGCTTCCATCAGCTTTCGCTTCAGCGCACGACGTCGCTCACGCCGCTCGCGCTTCCGATCTTCTTTGGTATCGAACTTTTGATGGAAATTCGGGAAATCAAACGCTGCAGCTGGATGTTGTTGCAGAATGGAAGCCGTTGGACTGTCTGGAGGCGGAGGATTGAAGTTGGCCTCAATCACATCCGGGAGTTGTAGAATCGACGCGTATGGGTTGGGTGTCATCGGTGTGCTTGCTGGCATCACAACGAACACATTGATGGGACGACCGTCTGATTGCTCGAACTGCACTCGGGCCTGTATGGCCTTCGAAATTTTCTGCAAGTGAGCAGCAAAGTGTTCGTGCAATACATCACACTCTACGTGTCATAACAGCTCATTTTCATCAACTGAGTGAATTTCGTCTTATATCTTATGCAAAGATGACAGCAAAATAAACGTGATTAGGTAAAGCAAAGGATGTACGCACCGCCATTGCATCGGGACCATAACCAGCAGGGAATGTGGTGCTGTTGAGCTCTTGAACCACGTTGTGAAGAGCACCTTGAATAATCAAACTTGTTATCCGAAAATATAACTGACATTCTGCTACACAACAGCAGTTGCGTAATACCTGGCTGACTGAGCTTGGAGCGGATCGATACCTCACTCAAATTCACCAGCGGACCATTCGGGCTGGGCAACCGTTGTATTTCTGAATTCTTGTTTTCGCTCGCATCATCAGCATCAGCAATGTAAATTGCCATTTCTTTTCCCAAACACTCTGGGCACAATGTGCAGCATTGCTTGCCGATATTTTGTGTCATTGCGGTGGTTTCTTGGGATCACATCAGGAACTAAGTAGACACGAAAGGGCAGCTAACCCTAATGAGCCTGTAAGTTGTTTGCGCTGATCGTCGCTAAGGTTGAAATCCCTCGACGAAGAACATAATGCGCAACGCTTGCGCGCTTGAATGCACTTCATGGTGACCTATAGTCCAGCCACGAACTCATGAGACGACTTTTTTTGAAATTGGCTTGTGCGGATCCAACAATGTTCCGGTTCCACGTATTTCGGAAATGAAAGAAAGAGAAACGCACGTATTTTTTAAAAACACGCTCTCCACTCGGTGCGTAAATTCCCTTTTGACTCCCAAAACATTTGTGTGCTGAACATCGCTGCTGTTCGCGTAAGCACGCAACAAATTGAGGTCAGCCAGCTGGAACTTGTCATCATCTCCCTCAGCCAATCTCTTTCTTTTGTGTGCGAAAACACGTGTATCTGGAGCATTTTTGAATGCGGCCAAGCAAGCTTTAAAAAAAGTCGTCTCATGAGCTGGTGGCTGGACTATACAACATGTCGTAACATCAGTGAAACAATGACGCTGCCGAATAATTAGCTCTGTGCAGCGCCAAAAACAGCGCTAATTATCAACAACTTGCTATTATGTTTACTTGAGATCATTAGTAATTGAGATCGTCGATGGCTAAACAAGTCGGCCAATCAAGCGAGTGTAATCTTCAGTATCATGGACTGGATGCGGTCATTAGGCTTGTGTGTGCGTAGTGTTGATTGAAGAGACACTTCCCTTACCGCGCTTTTAGTGTCTCAGTCTTTGCGATATCACGGTATGAGTTCAGACACACGCGGTCATGACAACTTGCATGATAGTGATAGCTCCTTTGTCGCCGGGGTTTGTCACGAAGTGCACTGTTCTCCAGGATTCGCAATGGCCCTCGATCGTTGTATCAATGTTTCATTCGAGCGCCATCGAGTTTCCCCAATGGCTGTTCCAAAAATTACAAGGCATTTGTACGTGCCACGCTCATGCGAACGGGCTCGTTGTAAGTACCTCAAGTTGTATGGGTTAAAACCGACTTGAATGTCGGAAACTAACCATGTCATACTACACTGCAACATCAACCAACTTGCCATTTACGCCTATGCCTGAACACAAGCGGCTGTCAATAAGCAATTGATGTGCGCATGTATGTTCTGCTCAGCACATAATGGGTGATATTTTCGATACGGTGTAAAGGTCAGTTGGGTGTAAAGGTCAATGGAAAGCTGGGTCGACAGCTCAGTGTGATAGACCTCGGTGTAAACTTGAAACATTCCACGTCAATAACAGGCAATGTTTCACGTTTACACCGAGCTGCGCCGACCGAGCTTTCGACCGAACTTTACGCCGACCTTTACGCCCAACTGACCTTTCGCCACACTATGGGTGGAATTTTCGAAACGGTGTAAAGGTCAGTTGGGGGTTAAGGTCGGTGTAAAGTTCGGTCGAAAGCTCGGTCGGCGCAGCTCGGTGTAAACGTGAAACATTGCCTGTTATTAACGTGGAATGTTTCAAGTTTACACCGAGGTCTATCACACTGAGCTGTCGACCGAGCTTTCCACCGACCTTTACGCTCAACTGACCTTTACACCGTTTCGAAAATATCACCCATTGTAGCATGTTCGAAACGGCGCAAACGTCAGTTGGGCGTAAAGGTCGGTGTAAACATCAAACATTTCACGTTAACAGCAGGCAATGTTTCATGTTCACACCAAGCTAACACCGACCGAACTTTCGTTCAAGGTACGCCGACCTACCCAATTGACGGTTACACCGTTTCGAAAATTCCACCCAATTGGTGCTGCACTTCACCAAGTGTTTTGGACGTGGTGCGTAAGGGTGACTCATTGTATTGTAACTGTATGGTGGTTGTATTGACAGCCATTTGTGTGAAGGCATAGACATGGCAGACTGGTTGATGTTACAGTGGGTGAAATTTTCGAAACGGTGTAACCGTAAATTGGGTAGGTCGGCGTACCTTGAACGAAAGTTCGGTCGGTGTTAGCTTGGTGTGAACATGAAACATTGTCTGCTGTTAACGTGAAATGTTTGATGTTTACACCGACCTTTACGCCCAACTGACGTTTGCGCCGTTTCGAACATGCTACATAGTGTAAAAAAAATGTTCTAAAACGTCCAAAAATGGCCTTTTTGGGGGTTATTTTTTGTCATTTTTTCTCAAGGGTCGAAAAATTTTCTTCACAAAATCACCTTTGGGGCATGTATTTGGTACCTAACATACCCCAAATGATGTGATACATGGGACACAGTATGCATGTACCTACATGGTACTTCGATGTCATGACCTATCAGGTCGGTCATATACGACCGATTCAGCTACCCGACAAGTATTTCTACAGCTTATATTCTCAATTCTGTGTGGTTTATGTGTGAATCTTGCTTATTCGGTCACAAACTGTTGTGTCCGATACCACAGAGCAGCAATCATTGGTCCATATCAAGCACAGACTGTTGGATCGCACCGAAATGACGTAAACACCCTTCATAAGTGATGCAAACCAAGTCACTAAAGTGACTTGTCAATTAAAGTTGCATTTTTTCGTGATTTTGCGCGTTTTTAGGCAAATTTGGTAAAATTTCCCCGAATCTCAGACTTCTTAAAAAAAAATTAAAAAAAAAATTTTTTTTTAAAAAAACTTGTTTAAAAAAAATTTTTTTTCCAACCCTGAGTGTGGCTGTGACCGCAACCGCCTGTGGTGGCGGTGGCGTTTTCGAGAATTTGGGCCATTCTGGTGGTATACCGAAGACACGACTTCACTGACCTTGTTGCTGGAATGGAAAAGGAAAGCCGAGCAAGCAACGAACACCGGCCAAGACACGAAGCAGGCCGAAAATTGCAAAAATGAAACAGGGAAATCTTCTCTTCCGTTCACGAACAGCACCTGCACCCGCGTTTGCAGGGAGTTGTCGGTCGAACCACGCCACCGTGACCGCGAAGTCCAAAGCTGACCTTTTTTTAGCTTTTTTCCACACTAGCCCCCTCAGGCACGCTATCTCCCCGGTATCCCCCTCTACTATCTCCCCTCCCGGTTCACTACCTCCCCCAATTTTTGCCTAAAATGGCCATTTTTAGGCCTAAAATGGGTATTTCTAGGTTAAAATGTGTGATTTTCAGGTCAATGTTCTCAAAAGTCGCCAAAATACCCTTTTTATGAAGAACTTTTCCAAAAAGGGGAAAAAATAGGTCAAATTTTCTGCCTCAAAAAGTGACTTTTTTCTGAATTTGGGTCTTCCCCCCTTCCCCCTTCGGGGGTGCACTATCTGCCCATCCAAAATAACGGGGGGTCCGCTATCTCCCCCTCCGGACCAGGAACTACACTGTTGAGCAATAGACAATCCAAAAGTAAAAACGGTCTGAGAATAGGTGTTTTTGCCTTAGGAATATTTGGAAAACATCTTTTTTTCGAGAAAAATCGTTTTTTTAAATGTTGGTCATACTGACCCATTGGTCAGTAAAGGCAGTCTACCGGAGGTTGTCACTCAGCCCCCGAATACCGTAACCCACCGCAAGCGAGATCGTTGCGAGACCCATGCTGATCGCTGCTTATCGACACGTGTATTAGCGGCAGCAAGCTGGAAATTGTCATCGTGCGCGTCGGTCCCCAAAGCTTCGAAATGTTGGTTGATGTTGGCGCTAACACGCAAAACATAGATAAAAAACAAAATGGTCTCGCCACGGTCCTTGCAGATCAAAATTACGGTGGGTTTACGGTATTCGGGGGCTGAGTGACAACCTCCGGTAGACTGCCTTTACAGTAGTACGTGGATGCTACTTGTGATTTGTGAACACTAAAAACTTCTATCTCCCAGCAAAAAAGTAATTTTCAAAACGCAAAGGCAGATGCACATGCGAAACAGATTGCAGTTGCAGATAAAGGCAGTCTACGCGAGGTTGTCACTCAGCCCCCGAATACCGTAACCCACCGTAATTTTGATCTGCAAGGATCGTGTCGAGACCATTTTGTTTTTATCTATGTTTTGCGTGTTAGCGCCAACACCAACCAACATTTCGAAGTTTTGGTGATCGACGCGCACGATGACAATTTCCAGCTTGCTGCCGCTAATACACGTGTCGATAAGCAGTGATCAGCATGGGTCTCGCAACGATCTCGCTTGCGGTGGGTTACGGTATTCAGGGGCTGAGTGACAACCTCCCGTAGACTGCCTTTACATATGGGTAAGATTCTTTGCGAAACGAAAACCAATGGCAATGTTCAGTGACGTGCTGTTGTTGGAACCGTTTTTTGGCGGGTCTCATGCTCAACTTTTCAACACGCTTTCCGCCTGGCTTAACAAACGAGTGTCAAAGACTGTCACGTTACCAGCGACCAAGTGGCACTGGCGGGCTCGCACAGCCGCGTTGATCATCGCACAGAAAATTCGACCGGACGAAAAGTTCAAGTTGGTGAGACAGAGACTCGCAGGTGCCGCGCCGGAAATGCATGAAGATGAAACATATTATTGCCCATAACTCCCTCGTTTCCAGGTTTTGATCCTCCACCCGGTGATACTCCGCTAGTTTGCTGGGAGATAGGGTGGCAGATCGGTGTGGATTGTGGAAGTTGGCACGCGGCTTGGCTTAGGCTTGCACTTGCAGGCTTGGGCTTCAGTCTGGGGCTAAGCAGTTGTCGATCGATCAGGTGTGCTTAACGCTGAGTTATATCCAGGCTTTGTTTTCAAGGTTAGGCCCCCTTAGGCTTGGGTTTAGGCCTAATTTTTGTGGAATTTGACCCTTTTTCAAAACTTGCGAACTTTTTTTGTTTTTGCGCTCAGTTTTGTTTCTTCTTCAGATAATGTTGATTTCCTCCTATAGGTCCCTTGTTTGCTGCATTTTTCTCATCACTGACAGAATTTCTTGGCTTGGAAACTCCATCGAGTAATTAGGTATGTGCATTTACAAACAAGCAACAGCATTAAACGACAACTGGTCTGTCTTCCAAACAGCAAACCACATAAAACTTGGAAACTGGGGAGTTGTGGTCAATCGCATGAATCATCACTGGCTCCCCATTAAAAAATAACAGCTGCATTGGCGGCCTTGAAGATTGTTTCACTTGAGCACAAATAAAAGGATAGTCTCCACCGCCAAGCTGCAGCAACAAACACCCTCACTTTAAACTCACAGGTTTCTTTTCTGCTCGTCCGTGTTGAACCTGGCAGAATTGCTCGCTCTTCGACCCCAACTGCAACACGCTACGAAGGTGGTGTATTTCCACGAGAATCAGTTGACCTATCCGGTGCAGTCGACCAAAGCTCGCGACTTTCAATACGGATACAATCAGATCATGACTTGGTTTGTTTACTTGGTGTAATTGATCAGAAACGATTGTTATGCAAATGATTTTTCCAGTCTGGTCGCTGATCGTGTGCTGTTCAACTCGTCATACAACATGGAAACATTCCTCGGTCGCATAAAAGCTCATCTAAAACTGATGCCTGATTTTCGACCAGGTGACCTCGCCGACGAAATCAGGCCCAAATGTCAAGTCATGTATTTTCCCATCGAGTTCCCCATCACGTCCACTGCTAAAAGACGGGGCAGCGACGTTCTACACATTGTTTGGCCGCATAGGTGGTGAGTTGTTGACGAAATTTTACGAATAATAAAAAATCGATTATGTTCCACTGCTGCAAGTCAGGGAGCACGACAAGGACCCGACAACGTTATTCAATGTCCTGTACGACTTGGCCAAATCAAGACGCTTCAAGCTATCCGTTTTGGGTGAAAATTACGACAAGAAGCCGGGTTGGATCATATTTTACTGCTTCTTTCGGACGAGACTTCAAGAAATGTACCAAAGGCATGTAATATATTATTGTATTGCAATAAATTTTCAGAAATCTTCTCCGAAGCTGAACACAGGCTGAGTGCCCATATCGAGAACTGGGGTTTTACACCGGACAAGGCGACCTATTACTCAATACTGTCATCGGCTCACATAGCTGTATCAACAGCAAAACACGAGTTTTTCGGCGTTGCAATGCTCGAGGCGACACATTTGGGCTGCTATCCGTTGTGTCCAAACAATCTCGTTTATCCGGAAATATTCCCGTCTGAATGCCTGTACAACACGCCAACACAATTACTGAAACGATTGAGCACATACTGTGATGATGTGGAATCGGTGCTGCAAGACAGAACTGATATCAGGATTGATATTGAACAATTTTCGGCCTCAAATTTACGTCAGAAATACATGAATCTATTTGCACTAAGAAACGTGGAATAAAAACGACAGTGTTAAGTTTTCTTGTGTTTTTGATTCTTACTGGTCTTGTTCTTTCGTTTCGACTGCACAAATTGTGCCTGCGTCTTGAATTGCTCGCGACTTTCACGCGCCAGCTTCCGTTCTTCGGCACGTGTTTCTTGCAGTTTCTTGTAGTTGACATAGTCGCGTTTCGGTGGTCGAGCGCCCAAAGCGACCACGTGGCGTATTTGTGCGTCGACAGCAGTCGCACCCGAACTACCACCAACGGCGACCAGTTTTTGCACATCCAACATCAGTCGACGTGCGCTGAGTTTAGCTGACGGTTTGGAATCGCCCGAAGTCTGTCCGCTGGTGGAGACGTGTTGTGAGGAATCGGCCACTTTGCCATCCGTTTCAGTGCGTTCTAAACACAGCAATTTGATTTAACAGACATTGCTAAGCAGTGACAGCGACCAGTGTTGGCCAATCCTATGATCAATCAATATCAAATCTCTGAGTGCCAAAGACCGTGCATAGTGGAGTGGCGAAAGACTGAGCAGTGGGATTTGGCCTTGGCCGAGGGTGTCGAACAATGGGTCCAAACCAACGACTATCATCACGCAAAACGTCTTGACCAGCTCGGAGCAATCTTAAGGGCGATTGACACAATGGCAGCGTTGGGAACAGCGTGTGCGATTTTCTCGTTTCACGTACCTGCCACATAGCCAAGACTGTGTCGCTTTCAATTCGCGACGGGCATGCACGCCTCACAAAAAGGCAGACCAACTTTTTCTTGCCACGACAGGGACATCCCCGGGTGGACCAGCACGTTGCACAGCCAATCCATTCAATGCACCATCATTAGATTCACATATTTGTTGCACTGCCGTGTCCAGACTGACATACGATGTGATCGGTGCACCCGAAAACACGTCCACATCGGAGTCAAACCAGTCCATCGCGAGTCCTGAGTCTCAAACCTTGTGGAATGCGAACACTATTACAATTAAAATGGGAAAATAATGCGAAATATCGGTGACGTTACCGAATGAAATGACAAACGAGATCAACAACGCACATGCATAGGCCCAAGATTTTATTCAAAAATAGAATCCGAAGTCGATGAAGCTGAAAGAGGATGGTTTTCAAAAGAAAAATGAATATGCGCCAAGTTCGTGACTGTGAGTGACTATTGGCAAAAGGTTGACCGTATCAGTTACGCCCAGATATACCTGTTTCGGCGCGGAGTTTGCTTCTATTTCTTCTGGGTGTCTTTACTCTTCACATTTTCTTTCTAACTCCGTTCTTGCGAACCGAGACCGAGACTCTTCACATGTTCTTTTCGGTCGGCTTCATTTTTTCTTTGTCAGTCGTCACACTTCTTTCTTCCAACTTCATCCTTCAAAAAGCGAAAAAAATTCATTACAATCAGTACAAAACAAAGCACACATTCCAAAAAGGAAACACCAAGAACAAGAATAAACAATGGCAAAATATAACCCCCGACAGAAACAATCTACCCAGGTTATCGCTCCGAAAAAAGGATAGAGAAGAGAACTGCCATACAACAAACAATAAAAAGTATAATACGTATCGCACTAGAAACTCGAAAATGTGACTTGGTTGGGTGGGAACCAAACTGAATGTTACCAGACATGGTGGACCAGATGCACATAAAATCCTCCCAAGATTATGAGCCCTAAAACAAATGGAAAGCTACATGTCGCAGTTACATACAAAGAATGTCGTCAACCTGGCCGGCTCGTCTGTGTTTCTTGTGTGAAAATACATGCTAAAACTAGAATGAAACATTGTACAAAACTCATTTGTGGCGTGATATTCAAAAAACTCATACAGAAATGGAAGTTCGACGCGTGGCTCTGCGTGAACTCACGATTGAACGCCGAAAAAAACAGGTCGAGCACAACAGATCGGTAGAAAAAGAACAACAAACGAACAATGACAGCGCGCAACAAACGGCACAACACAAAAAGAACAAGCAAGAGCAATCCTGTGGTGCACTACAAAAGTACGGAATCACCCAAAACAAACCTGCCAAACACAAAGCAACACCGGTGGTCAGTAATAATCATCATGTTCGTACGGCCGCGGACTGTAGGACGGACTTCGACGATAGCCACGTGACGATGGACCACCGTAGTAATCGCCACCGTAACCTCGGCTTCCGTAGCCACCGTAACCCCGATAACCACCGCCACCGCCTCGCCCGCCGAAGCCTCGCGAACCGCCAAAGCTGCATAGAGCGTTTCATACACATGTTTTGAACACTTTGCGAAAGAATGATGTGCAACGCAAA
This sequence comes from Rhynchonema sp. JSB1_4, assembly GCA_030248065.1. Lineage (NCBI taxonomy): Eukaryota > Metazoa > Nematoda > Chromadorea > Monhysterida > Xyalidae > Rhynchonema > Rhynchonema sp. JSB1_4. The sequence continues at coordinate 118,449 of JASAMV010008713.1, forward strand.
CTAACCCTCCTCCACTCGACCGTCCGCCCATGTACATGCCCGGTGTTGGTGTGTGTGCACGTTTGGTCACAGAGTAGTCCACCCGGATTCGATGACCGTCCATCTCGATATCCGTCGATTTTTCCTTGGCCTGATAAACATTTTATAGTCTTTTCGAAAACACTTTTTGGTCCAAAAATGCAATTGAGATTTGAGGTACCTCAATGGCGTCTTCCAGATTTTCGAAATAAATGAAGCCGAAACCACGTGAACGGCCGGTCTGTAATGAGAATGAACGATTGATGGTCTGTCTGAAATTGTGACAAACTCATTCCATAAGCTCGGCACAGCATATTGTCTGTCAACGTTGGCTTGAACTCAGAAACTCTTACATCAAAAGGGCCAACACACCGGATGATCATAGACGAGCTGGACACGTTCAATGGGTCCGTATTTGCTGAAATGATCCTTCAGATCGCGATCGGTCGTGTACAGGCTCATGCCGAACACACCCAGGCACTTGGATTCTTTCGGGTTGTCCTGAATGATGTTTTTTTAAAATTATGCTTACAAAGAGAAAACAGACAAATATTTCACTTCGCACAAGTAAACGGATTTCCTACTGAACGGATACTTTTAGTCGCCTCACCCTCTCGCCCATATACATTCGACGTTTCGGTGACGTGCCACGCAGTGTGTGGTCGTATCGGTCGAGGCTGCGGGATCGGCTGCAAAATAGATGCGCGGAAAAGATAGACTTGAGTGAAATGGACAAAAAACCCTACTGGCTCCTTGGACAATGAGCAAATTTCACGGGAGCCACAGGGGCCTTGCCCCCTTTGGTCAACGTAGGGGCCACCGTTTCGGACAGAAGGTAAACGACACCTAAACCGTTGGATTTTCACTCTAATACGCTTCAAAGATTCGAGAATCGTGCGCGCTGCTCATTTTGTGCAGTATTTGGCTTAAAATCTAGTGATTATAGACAAGCACGGGAGAAAAACGATTTTTGAAAAATCAAACATACAAAAATGACTTTTGGAACTTGGCCCCTTTGGCCGAAAGCTGGATGCGCCACTGCTAATCATCCTAGTCCAAAACATTGAGATGAGGTCATATCTAGGTAGATTGACCACTACCGACCTGCGTGAATACCTGCTGCGATGGTGACGTCGACTGCGACTGCGGGATCGCGACCGACGTTTGTGTTTACGTCGATGAGATCGAGATCTGCGCCAAAATTAATTCTTTCGTGTCCAAAATTTGTTACAATTGTGATTGTTGATTTTTAATAGGTTGTTCAAATGAACGTGGAACAAATCCTTGTGACGGAAACAGTCACAATTTCTGAACAATTCACTCACGATCATTTTAAACCAAAAACACACTTTCTCGGAAATAAATTACAGGTAATTCTTTTCCGATAATTTATTTTCGAAAATAACCGGGCTTCGGAAAAGACATTTTATTTTTCTTAAAAAAACGCTTTTTGTGAGTTACTCACAATAACCAAGTATCACTCGGTCTCTACCTGGAACGTGACCGACTGCGACTTGATTCTGAGCTCGACGATCGTGACCGATGTCGACGACGTTTCTTCGACTTTGACGATCGGATTTTGCGTTTTCTGTCCGACCCAGAGCGCGATCGTGACCTTGAACGATCACTCTGTTCTTCTTTCACGTCATCCTCCAGTCCGTTGTGTTCATCGCTGGTCTTCGCAACCTGAGTGGTGTTGTTCATTGGACTTTGGCTCATTTTTTAAATTAAACTCAATGATAATCAAGAAGACAAAGAACAACTTGAAAGCTCACATCATCTTCATTGCCCGAGTCGCTCATTCTGTTGTTGTCGTGCGAATTTACGACTAATTAATGCTGAGATGCTGAAAAAATGTTTAAGGGGGTTCTGGGGGGCTGTACTTTTTTGGAGGGGCTCTATCTTAGGGAATACGACAGTTGTGGAAAGAACTGATTTTTTTCGGGGTTAATGTGGCCGACCGGGCCGGGCAAAACCTCAAGCCAAAATAAGCCGGGCCAGGCTGACCGGACTTTTCATAGGGTTTTCAACGAGTCTTAGTTCTCCATAATTTTTTCTTCGCTACTGGAAAAACGTCACTTTGCCGACTTTTTTTAAAACAACAAAGAAACTTGCTTAAAAAAAGAAAAAAACGATTTTTTCCTTTTTTTCAAAGCGCATGCGCGTGCTCTTTGGTGGAAAAATTGTGGAATATGTGGAATCACCGTAAAAACCTAAATACAGCCCCCGAAATAGAGCCCCCCGTAATACAGCCCCCAAAATGGGGTTAGTGAATTAATAAAGCCTTAATTTCAGTGAAATACAGTAAAAACCTAAATAGAAGGGGGCTCTATTAATTCACTGACCCCTTTTTGGGGGCCCTATTACGGGGGGCTCTATTCCGGGGGGCCTCTAACAATTCACTGACCCGAACCTGAAAAATTGTTCTCAGAAATACCCCCAAAACTCCTAAAAAGGGGGTTTGAAAGGATGTTTTTTCGCTTGTAATCGCATTTATTCGTGTCTATTCGTCAATAAGAGGCGTATTATGTGCTCTGAACGAACAACAAACGTGCATAAATGTACCTGTGCACCACTATCAAGCCTTAATACACTACTAGTATAGGGGATGTTACTTAGTTGGGGGGCCTATTCCGGGGGGGCTCTATTAATTCACTGACCCCTTTTTGGGGGCTGTATTACAGGGGGCTCTATTCCGGGGGGCTGTATTTAGGTTTTTACCAATGGTGTAGCTGGGGGGGTGGGGGGGTCCCCCCTAGGTACAGTAGGTAGGTTGCCGCCCCTAACCTGGTACAGTAGGTAGGTTGCCGCCCCACCTAACTTTTTACCCAAAACATTCATTTTTGGCTTAAAATTGCATAAAATTAGCATATTTGTCTGCAAATAGGCGAAAAATCGCGCGCTGCGCGCGAAATTAGTGTTTTAGGCCACATTTTCTTCAGTATTTAGACATAAAAAATTTCGGTTTCCAGATACCCCCCCCCTAGCTCGGCTGGTACAGTGGGTAGGTTGCCGCCCCGCATTTTGGGTGGTACAGTAGGTTGCCGCCCCGCCTGGGTAGCTACACCACTGGTTTTTACGGTATGTATATTTTTCCGGAACAAATGCATATGCTCGAAAAACGAACTACAAACGTGCATATGTGCCAGAGGTCGCAATCGGGCCGGCCCGAGCTCGGGCCGTGCCGCGATTTCGGGCCTTTGGTTCAGAGGCCGGGCATGGCCGGAGATTTGGAGGTTCGGGCCGGGGCCCCCTCCCGAAGCTTTTCTGAAGTGACTCATTTTACTGAAAGAATAGTAATTTTTTCTCAAAAATACTCTAACCGCCCGGCCCGACCGAACCCCCAAATCTCCGGCCCGGCCCGGCCCGAATTTGTGGCTCTGATTTTGGGGCCGTAATTCGTGGACCGGTCGACCGCTGACCGGTGCATTTAGCTACGGTAGCTATAGCACAGGCAGCGGACGGAGCCCGCTAACGGCAACCTCGTTAACCGTGTGGGAATGTTCTGCAAGCTGGAGCAGCGGACGGAGCCCGCTAACGGCAACACCGTTAACCGTGTGGGAATGTCCTGCTATCGGAAATATGGGTTACGGTAGCTATGCTGCCTGTGCTATAGCCACCGTAGCTAAATGTACCGGTCAGCGGTCGGCCGGTCCACGAATTACGTTCCCCTGATTTTAACCCAATTTTTGTCATAATTTTTGCGATTTTTTGAATATTTGAAGATTTTTGTCATAAATTTTTTTGGTTGAAAGAAAATTCACTGTTTTCCATGAAAAAGTCGTCAGATAGGCAAACCAATCACTTACTTGCCAATCCGTCAGAAATTTTAGTATTTTTGACAAAAAATCCCTACTTTTTCAGTAAAATAAGTCACTTCAGAAGCGTCGAGCCGGGGTGCCCGGCCCGGCCCGACCCTCCAAATCTCCGGCCCGGCCCGGCCCGAACCAAAAGCCCAAAATCGCGGCCCGGCCCGGCCCGACGATTGCGACCGCGACCTCTGATTTTATACTTATACCATTTTGAGCCAAAAATAGCAACCTACTGTACCAGCCGGTGGTCGGCGACCTACCTACTGTACCAGGATGGCGCGTCAATCTACCTACCTACTGTACCTAGGGGGACCCCCCCCCAGCCACACCATTGAGTGTCATGTCAATGTTAGTGTTAGTGTAAGGTGTCGATGTCAAGGTTTTGGAAAACCGCTTCTGTGGACCGGACCGGGCCCTGATCTCTTTCATTGAATTTGCATTGTCCAACTGCCAGTTTCAGTTTCGAGCTCAACCGGCGTCGCCACCACATGATGAAGCGGTTGGCCAGCGCCCAAGAATGAAGTAGGTCAAAGTGGGTGGATTTTGGTATTGCTGAGAGTGATCCCAAACCCTACAGTGTCGCATGTTGTTTGGTTGATTGATCTTTCGAATAGAATGCACAAGCCATCTGGTGAAATCAAACAAAGCGATCACGACTTGTAGGTACTCTTTTTACTTTATGGACGTGACAATCATTCCAATCATTCGTGGCAACAACAATTTTTTCGTCACGTGAGGCGTGGTATGCATGCACATTTCTTACACAAACTGTTTGAACCATTATGCAACGCTTCAAACAAGCTGATACTGACGGATACTGATCCTTGTCCAGTTTAGGATGCAAACATGAAAGTCACACAATACAATTCCTCATGGAATTGGTTGCACGAAACATCCAGTGCACGACCAGTGCGCGACTAGTGCACTTGGAATGCACAACAGCGGCGGTGGCGTTACGAACTGACAAGCTCAAACAGGCGCCCGACTACGCCAAGCTCTTAGATTTCCATGTCAATACGGGATGCGTTGAACTAGAATTTATTCTGGCGGGAACTGCTCAAATTAGGGAAATTTCCATGTCAAAACAAATAAAAATTGAATTTTTCTTCATTTTTCATCATCCCTCTTTGCAGCAGGCGATGAATAGCGGAATAAGGAATAGCGCACCAAATGCAATGTGGTGAATGACGCACAACTCTATTGACCTGTTTTCGTTAGCTTACAACCTTCAACCAGCCCAAAAGTATAGCGAAGCGCAATTTGGTGTAAAAGCATCTGGTTTCTGTAGAGCAGCACATAAAGCGACAACACGTGGCGGCCGAATGCGCCTTGCAGTCGTTTGCTAGGTGAAACGTATAACCTGCTTTATTGCTGTCTTGTTATAAATTTTGGTTCAGCTAAAGGAGCTGAAGTTCAATTTCGAATATTTTAGCGCCGACCAGGGCACAGTTGTTTTGTCGTGCACAACTTCGGGATGGAGACTGAAAATCAAAATTTTAAAACGAACCCCAACGTCAAACCATTACCGTCTTCGAAAGATCAAGATGAATCCAATAACAGGCCGTTGGTTGATCCATCCGGTGCGTCTCACTTCAAACTTGTGTGTTGACATTTTTTTGCTCTTCTGATGAAGAATGCTCATTAATTATGCCAACATTTCTAACGACTTTTCTCACTGACAGCGCACGCGACCAATTTCGATGCGCGCGCGTATCTGAACGATTTCTACCGTCAACCGTCCGACGAAGGAGCGATGCATTTTGTGCTGTTCTTCTTGCCAGGTCTGGCGGTCCACGTACCCAGTGATGGCACGGGGGACATGCTGGACTTTGGCTGTGGCCCGACTGTGCATGCCGCTGCTGCATTCCGACGAAACTACAAACGCATTTACATGGCTGACTACAGGTCAGCTCCAGCTCCCAAACACTTGGATCAATCACCTATTACAAACTTGATGATAGGTCGTTCGAGTACCGGACACGAATATCCAGAACCCCAAACACGACGGAATATCCGGCGACGGAACAGTCGGAAGTTTCTCCTCCTACCTGTGGTGACTAATCCACAATGCATAATCACGTGTTCGCTACATAAGCAGCTAAGCAGCAGTGTAACGCAATAACCCACGCTGTTCTATTGATTGATGTTTTGACTACACGTAACTGGCTGACTTGTTTTCCTACAATTCTGTGCTTGTGAACTTCACTTTGTGTTTGACTCTGTGTATGTTGGTTTGGAAGTAAAGTGTGAATAAAGAGCATGTAAAACCGTCCTGGATTATCGTCACTACATGTGGCATCCAGCGAAATGTGAACTGCCCCGAAAGTGTGTTTTGAGTCTCCAAAACGGAAAAATTGAATCCCTGTGAAAAATTGCAATTGAATTCGTCGACAATTATTGCAATGGCAACACGGTCCTGTCGCAGCATTCGACAAGGCGTGGACAACTCTGGGAAATCGTTGGCACGTGTGCTCAATGAAGTGCGTGCGAAAGACTACGGGTCGCGTAAGTTCTTCGATGCGCAAGATGACCCAGGTTCCGTTATTGCTAAGTGTCGCGCAGCCAAATATGAAATTGACCTGTTCATTAAGCAGCTTCAAGCCAAAATCACGACACTGTCCAAGATACAGACCGATTGGCATGACGCTCTGGCTGCCCTGGATGAGAATTCCAAAGAATACAAGGACGAGCTGGCCCAGTACGACGACAGATTCGAGTCGAAATATGTGCCCATGCTCGATGATGCTGAGCGGTTGGTGTGTTTTTTGCAGTCGAAACAGTATGAGCTTGATGAGTGCGTTACGCAAGCTGGTCGTAAAAGTCGTTCCGCCAGTGGTGACAGACAGACGGGCTCAGGCGGAGACACCACTGCGTTAGTGCAGCAGCTCGCCACTGCATTAACTACCGTTCAGTCCCGGCCAGCGAGGTCGGTCAAATATGAATCTTTGAAGCCTCTGCAGTTTGACGGACAGATCAAAAATTGGCCCGAGTTCTGGACGCAGTTCAAGTCCAACGTGCACGACGACAATTCGTACACCAAAGCCGAGAAGTTGGGGTTCTCAAACGTTCGTGTGTGGCAAAGGCAGCCGTGACAATCGAAGGTTTCGCAACGACGAACGAGAATTACGATGAGGTCGTGAGTTTGTTGGTGAAAAGGTATGGGGATGAGAAGGCGTTGAAATTGGCGTTTATTGCACAGCTGCAAAATTTGCCCAAGCCACAGTCGGGTGATGGCAAAGCGGTCGAGATCGTTGTTGAGGCGGCAGATACAGCTGTTCGTAATCTGGCTGCCATGGGTCTTGAATTCGATGTTCTGAGTGAATCAATGATCGAATCTACTATCAGGTCTCGTTTACCCAAATTTGCCAATCGTATGCTCGAGCACACCCCTGTCGGTGGTTGGACTGTCGCGTCGTTACGTGAGAAGCTGTGGGACATTGTGCAGCAGGAGGAGCGCGTGAGCAGTTACGCCGGTCGTGAAGGCAAGGGCAAGAAGGAGGCGAGTTTGTCTTCCGATACTGATCCGGACAAAGTGACCACCAGCAGTTTTCATGTGCAAAAGTCCGGTGGTCGGGGTAAAAGGTCTAAAGGTCCGAAATCTGCGCAAACAAACGGCCCGGATGACCGGAGCCAGAGTAGTATGGGTCAAAATGCGCAGTCGCAGTCCGGTCGCGGCGGTGCGAACCGGGGTGGTTTCGCACGGGGTGGCTCGCAAGGCGCGCGCGGTGGCTCGCAAAGCTCCTGGTCCCGCAAAAAGCACTGTTTCATGTGTGGCGGTAGTCATTGGCCTGATCACTGCACGCAGTATCAAACGTATGATGCATGTGTCAAATATTTCAATCAGAATCGTTTGTGTTATTGTTGTGGGTACAGTGGTCATCGTTCTCATGACTGTACCGAGGAAAAACCATGCTTTCATTGTACTGGCAAGCATCATTCAGCGCTGTGTAAGACGCGTTTTCAATGGCGTGGTCAGTCGAGTGGACAGCGCCAAGGTGCAAATGAATCAACTGCGTGCTGATCATTGTGTTGATTCGAGCTATGTTCTGTTTCGTAACGAAGAGGCTGTGATGTGTTGGCTGCCTCTGTCGTGCACGAATGGCACAAAAGTCGTGAATGGTGAATGTTCAGACAAATGTGGCTGTCCAAATTGGGCACAAGGTTGCGTTTCGCGATCTGACAACGATCGTTTTCTGGAAAGCAAGGTCGGGGACGAACAGGTGCTGAATTCGATGAAGCCAGACGTTTGTTCGTTCGTTGAAAACGTCAATTGTGACCCCGAGCCCAAAACCGAACTCGTTCCTCAAGTCGAGTTATCCGATGGTTCGTTGGTGTTCGTTGACCAATTGAACATCAAAGTGTTCGAAATCACGAAAGATGACTTCGTATGTGTCGGGAACCATGGTCGTGGAAACATAACCGGCACTCCAGATTACTGTCAAATGCACAATTGCTCGGCAACGGCAACGAGATTGTGCTACTACCGTTTCCAGGAACGAGCAGTCTTGTACAATGCAAACGGACAGTCGGTTCGTGTGTTTGCATGGGGTCTGAAAAACGTGACTTATTACGATCACCTGACAAAACGAGCCCCAAAAATGACTCAGTGTGATCAATGTGACATTCGGTGTGTGCAAGGCGGAATTGAAGTTGTCGTGTCGCCCCACCTGTCGTTGATCGAGATGTGTTCTGGGGCAGTGTGCTTTCGGGAACCGAATCCGCCAATGAGGTCAACAATTCTGTTCTCACCCGAAGTGTCAATGCACGACTATGACGTTCACGTACAGGCGTGGCAAAAGGGCGAACTCGTGTGGATTCGCAATGTCACGTGCGAAAAAAATCCGTTCTGTGAGACCATTCAGTGTACGTTCTGTTCTGAGATGGTCGAAAATTCGCACTGTTTCCCAACATACGTGATCGTCCTATGCGGGTTGATGGCATATTGTACGTTGGCGCTCATTCTTTCACTGTTCATGTGCATACCGAAGATTCGTGAGAAAGCGAATTCGTTCAGCAAGTCGTGTTGGACAAAGTTGAGAAAATGTTGCTGCAGGTGCAATTGTTATTCATCGAAGAAACGGGCTGCACCTGCCACAGAGGCTTACAAATGCGCGGAAGAACGTGTCGAAATGAATCCGGTGGCTCAGGAGGTACCAGAAAATACTGGTGTTCGTGTGCCTCGTTCGGTCAGTGCTGCCACATCATTGTTTATGTTGGTGATATTTGTGGCATGCATGGCGCACAGTGCTTCTGCGTGTTACGATGCCGTGACGGTGACATCTGAACAAGAAGCATGCCTGCAAAGCTGCAACAGTCCTGAGAAATGTGAAATTCAGGACACCGTGAGAATGGCGGTGCCTCCAACTGGACAAGTATCGTGTCTGTACATCGTACATTTCGTTGATTTTCGTGTTCGTACGTTTGCCTCACACCGTCAACTGCCTTCAACAGTTCCTCATTTTTCGCCAGCCTTCTGCCTTGGCTACGAAACTGCGCCAGTGCCAGACCGTAATGATCGGCCACATTTGGTGGTTCTTCCTTCCACGGAAAACCAACCTCAATTGAACCATTGTCGAGGATTTTCATTGTTTCACGAAATTTGATCAACGCTTTGTCATCATTTGACTCAACCGGATCGTCTTTGACACCAATCACATCCAAAGACCACATCTGTTCCTCATTAAGATGCTTTGTCGGATTCGGCTCCGTTAGGACCAACATTTCATCGTCCGGAGCTTTGGCCATCACATGATACACGAAAACAGATTGTGCGGCCGTTTGAATCACATTTTGGGCCACTTCAGCCCCAGTCAAAACCGGTCCCAATGTAGTATGCACCACCGTCAGACCAGACGGTAACTTCATGGGTTTCTCGGGCAGAATGAATTGCCAAAAATTATCCACCCCGATCAGAATGTCCGGTTCCATTTTAGTATTTCCGTCCGGGAAGTCGTCTGCGAGCCACCCCTCTCCGAACTGACTCAAAAATTCAGCATCTGCCTGAGACAGCTTTGGCAGATATTCAGTTTTCGAGATACGATCCGTCACATGAGCGTTGACCATGCAATTTGTGCCGTCACGTTGCCAGATCAGCACTTGTCCCCTTTTTGAATTCAATTCATTCATCGACGTCCCACCAAATAACGTCAGATTCAACACCGCGTCCTCTTGCGGTTGAAAATTGACCTTCTGGCCGAATTTCTTTGTCACAAACGTGATACCACACGCGGTATCCATCAAAATTTGACCCTTCGCACGTTTGCGCGGCTGACCGGGCACACTCACAGGTGCCTTCGCAGTCATCAACCGCGAATAACGAGACATAGTGGTCGTCATTTGCTGCCCGACCGTCATAGCCGGGGTTTGTGCCACAAGAACAGGATTTGCACGTAACCGGTCAGATTCGAACATTGGCCTGGCAAGAAATGCTCGCCCATCACAGGCGACAGACAAAATAACACAGCCATGGCCGTCACAAGTGCTGTACTTGCGCCCGTTCCTTTTGCAATCAACCGTGCGGAACGACGCAGCGTTGGAGCTGCCGATTCAACTTCAATTTTGTTTTTACTGCATCCTTGTGCAGATTCACATTTGTGTTCTCCATCTGGTTTCAATTCGTCTTTGTTTTCTTCGTCTTCATCGGTCAGCTCAAGCGGAATCAGATGGCCAATGGATCTGGTCAACAAATGACCGTTTGCCAACGCGATTTCAGCAGAACGACACTGCCCGTCATCGCCGTAAAACAATTGCACGATCCTGGCCAATTTCCAACAGCCTCTGGGTGCATTAGCATCGTCTAATAGCACCACAGCACCGACTTCGGTTCATTTCAACGACACCCTTTCTCGAAACAGACAAGACACAACGATCACGCAGGGATGTCAGATATTCACTTGTGTGCAAATGCAATGCCTTGTCCAAATTCTTCAGATGCTTTGCCCAATTCTCTTTGACCATTTTCTCGGTCGACATTTGACCTTCCTCATAATCCGGATCGTCATCCTGATCGAACCGAATAGCACCACAATCACGGCCTGGTGCCAGGAAGTCAATCGGGCGCAGCACTTTGAACGAATCGGCATCAGAGTACACGTATGTCAAGGGTCGAGAATTCATCATTGCTTCGACCTCGACCAGCAGCGTTTGAAACTCATCCAACGTCAACAACCTTTTCCCAGCTGCTGCTTTGATCATTCGCTTCAAAATTGACATCATACGTTCGTACATACCGGCTTTCCATGGCGCCAACGGAGTGTTCATGCGCCATTCAATTTCTTCCCTGGCCAAATAATCCATGTACTCATCCGTTTCCGTATCCTTTGGCCAGCATTCACCAACAATTTTCTTCAACAACGTGAAGTGGGACGCATGATCGCTGAAAATTCGCACTGTTTCCCAACATACGTGATCGTCCTATGCGGGTTGATGGCATATTGTACGTTGGCGCTCATTCTTTCACTGTTCATGTGCATACCGAAGATTCGTGAGAAAGCGAATTCGTTCAGCAAGTCGTGTTGGACAAAGTTGAGAAAATGTTGCTGCAGGTGCAATTGTTATTCATCGAAGAAACGGGCTGCACCTGCCACAGAGGCTTACAAATGCGCGGAAGAACGTGTCGAAATGAATCCGGTGGCTCAGGAGGTACCAGAAAATACTGGTGTTCGTGTGCCTCGTTCGGTCAGTGCTGCCACATCATTGTTTATGTTGGTGATATTTGTGGCATGCATGGCGCACAGTGCTTCTGCGTGTTACGATGCCGTGACGGTGACATCTGAACAAGAAGCATGCCTGCAAAGCTGCAACAGTCCTGAGAAATGTGAAATTCAGGACACCGTGAGAATGGCGGTGCCTCCAACTGGACAAGTATCGTGTCTGTACATCGTACATTTCGTTGATTTTCGTGTTCGTTGATCGTGTGGCGATTTATATTGTGCTGTTCGTTTATCTTCGCGTATCGTATTCATCAATGTTATACACGTATGCTATCGTCTATATCGTCTACGACGTCAGCTATCCACATCTATTCGACTATCTACATCTCTAACTGATTCATCGTCTCGATTCGAATGTCTATCTACGACAGTCCTCGATGGCAAAGAAGAGTTACGAACAGTCAAAAGAAGATATCAAATGAATGAATAAAAGGACTCAAGAAGAAAGAAATTACTGGAATGAATGGACTGGTCAAATAACATTGATTTATCAAATTGATCAATTAATTAATTGCTTTGCTTTTCCTGAGGGGGAGGATGTGGTGACTAATCCACAATGCATAATCACGTGTTCGCTACATAAGCAGCTAAGCAGCAGTGTAACGCAATAACCCACGCTGTTCTATTGATTGATGTTTTGACTACACGTAACTGGCTGACTTGTTTTCCTACAATTCTGTGCTTGTGAACTTCACTTTGTGTTTGACTCTGTGTATGTTGGTTTGGAAGTAAAGTGTGAATAAAGAGCATGTAAAACCGTCCTGGATTATCGTCACTACACTACCGGATATTGTGTCGTGCTATAGGTGCAAATTTTACTCCATGTGGACAGCTCATCATGTGTAATATTCAGTTGATTGGTTGGCAACAAATCCCTATAGTTCATACAACATTAGCCCAACACGACATCCATTTCGACAACCGGAGCAAGAAAATATAACACAAAAGCCTTACGCATACGCGAACCTGTTATCATGCTCATAGTTTGACCTTGCGCCATCGCTTTTCCAATCTTTCCTGCTTCATACTACGTGTCATAGCCAGATGAACTCCACATTATGTCACCTGTTCAGCGATAGATTCATGTGGTTACAGCCAGGTAAGAAACAGGACATCAAGTCCCGCAAAAGTACATGGCATGAGGGAGGAGTGCACTAGTGCGCGGTTTTAGAGGATTCCAGATTTCCTGTCACAAGATGGGTCTTGCTCGGTCGTGCCGTGGTCATGCGAATTTCTTATCTGGTGTGTGGCTAACTTGTGGTTCAGTTACCCGTTGCCCTCTCTCACTGGCTTGCACTTTTGTGCGTAGCAGTGCTGTTCTACTCGAGCAATAAGATCTGCTCTAGGTCAGTTTTGGAGGTCAATTGGCTAGAGGTGTTTCGCACCGACGAGGCCTGGCACCTAGCCTGTCTGTGAAAACAGGTGGAAACGGGTAAAACTCACTGCTGTTACATTGTTATCACCAGCAAATCGAGATAGCTGTTATTTTGGTGCTGCCATTGAAGTTAACTGTATACTTGCTTGGGAACCCCAGACTGATGAAACGCAAAAAGCACCAGAAACCCTAAAAATATTTATGAACAACTTCTATGCTAATTGAAGTTGGTACGCCAACTCAATTGCAAAATTATCTACCGTTCAAGAAAAAGTTGCAGTGCGTATGCCAAGTCCATGCCCGTGTGTTTGCCGTCAAAGTTCACATGCACGACCCCTTTTTTTTCATGCCCCTGAAGTTGATGAATGACGCTCTGTTGCAGTCAAGTGAATCGCGATGAGCTGACTCGATGGCTGAGGCGCGATGCAGACGCATTCGATTGGACTCAGATATTGAATTGGATTAGATACATTGAAGCGAATGGCGCTGAATTGAGTGTGGTTGAACGCGAGACAAGGTGAATGATTGCCGGATCCTGTTGAAAACACTTTTTTGAAATAAATTTGCAACCTCAGATCTAAAATTGTGTCCGTGCTGTCGTGCGATGTATTTCGGCGTCCGGCGCTATTCGATTACAACGTTCAGCTGCCAAAACAGTTCGATCTGGTCACCACCATATTTTGCCTCGAATATGCCACCGTGAACCAAGTTTGTTTGAACTGCGTGTCCTTATTGAAACACTCAACAATCAGAACCTATCGAAACGGACGGACTGTTGCGAATGAGCGCGGGCGGTATCAAAGTTTCGGTATCTATAATTATTTTGGCGGGGGGGGGCTTCTTCCTATCGGGAATCCTTCGAGATTTGGCGGCTTTCCTCCATAATTGCGTCCACCATAAAAGTTGTTGATAGGATTGCATCTAGAATCAGAAACGAATCGAAATGTAGAAAATTCGGTACTTGCAGGAGCAGTACACGCAAGCGGTGTCAAACGTTTGCGATCTGGTCAAACCGGGTGGTTATATACTGATGGGTGGCGTGCTGGGCGAATGTTGGTACACGACCAATCACATTCGGTATCGATGTCACTGTCTGCGTCGAGAGCACGTGTTTAACGCATTGCGATCGGCCGGGTTTTCGGTCTCAGACCAGGACTCGTTCGCACTGGCCAACAAACAGTTCAAATACGTGGAAAGTCAGGATGTGTTTGTGCTGGTCGCCAGAAAATCAGATGGTCCGGTCGAATAACTGCACGAAAAGTTGTGATTTGTCAGAAACCGTATATGTAATATACAATTCAACACAGTTTGGATATCTGCAAGTTCACAGCCGTTTTCTCGGGAAATAAACAGTGAGGAACACGGCGCGGCCTAAACCATAATCGCATTTTGCATTAATCGGTCTCATGCCTTCTGCATACATATAGTTCTGACCCCAAGGCATTATTTTTCATGGATCAGGAATTCGAAGCAAAAGTTGATTGACGTTTACCCTTGTGAAAAATGATGACGATCATTAAGATTACGATGACGTACACAGGTAATGCGCGTTAATCTGGGTTATGCGTCACGCAGGATCAAACCACAAGCACAGTATCTGAAGATAATCAGGGACTAAATTCGTGAACAGGTGCGATTAACAAATTCGCCAATAAAATCAAGTTTAAGAGCTGGAAATAATGGATTGCGTGGCAAAGACGAAACTTCTTACAACCATTTTTGGCATGGAAGCACGGCGCGAGCTCTTTCATGTGGTCCCACGTTATGCCGGTGTGACTTTGCTCGTTTCCCATAATGCGTAAGGATTTTAAAGTCAAGGTGGACACACAACATCGCACGCAAATGAAAATGTATCACGACCACGTCCACCCACAATCTGCTCTGTAAGTATGGCAATATGCAGTCCCCACTGGATTACTAATTAATAACTCTGTTGGTAACCATGTTGAGGATTGCTTACGTCGTTCCAAGCGCCAACGTGCATGCTTAGAAACTTCAGCTTCATCTTTCTCCTCGTAACATGTTTTGTCAACCCGCCCGATGTTTCACGACACGTATGGCAAACCAATCAAAATCTGATCGATTCACCGACTGGTTTTAGAGTTATATTTAGTTTCCGCCTAACTTTCCGCCTCCATCAACGAGAACTATTTCAAGCAACGGGTTAGTACCAACCTTCATAATATATTTGCTCGTCCTATGCTGAGGTACCAACGGGTATACCATGCTTGCGATATTTACGTTTTCTTGCATGCACCCTCGCGCCTGTCATAATTCGACGCGTAAAGATGGCTGCGTTGTTGTTCTTTGATGCGGGAGGGGAGAGAAAATATAGGGACATAAAAAAGTAATTGAACGGCAAGCTGCCAAACACCAGCCATCCGTGATTGCAGCAGACACGCACGCTTGGGTTCATGGCATGGTACTCTGGCCCACGAAGCTTGCGGTCTAGATGGGTTTTCTACGCGCCCGGTCAATGGATACATGACTCTTCGTCTTGGACGACGGTGTGTGCTGGTCCTAGACTTGGTCCATTTTTTCAGATGTTCATGATTATAAATGTGCAATGTGAAACATCGGCAAATCGCAGCTGGGCTATGGTAGATGTGTGTCTATCAGCAGTATTTTTGCCGTTCATTGATGTTTCACTGCCCGTGTTAAGGTCGGAGACTCAGGCACAGGATCACAGGCCCATCTTTAATAAAAGCACGCGTCCCGTTTTTTTTGACCAGGCAGGGCCGTGAGCTTGGTTCTGGTGCGTGTGATCTTTGTACATCTATCCACCTTCTGGACAGCTTAGTCTTGCGACCACATGACTCCTCCAAGAAATATCGGCTTGGCTGCACGTTTGCGCGTTTAATCAATCACGTCAGAAGCCGAAAAAAATCAAGAACGCGCGCCGCGCGCTTGGAACTCTGACAATGAACAGTAAGGGCGACAGTGTGCGTTTATATTGTGTTCCACTCGGGAATATCGGCACCGTTTGACAATTTCTAGATATTTTTGAATGCACTGCCGCAGCAACAGGTGTCGGACTTTCGCGAAAGAACGCTTGGATGAACACTGCACTCTGGTTTTGCTGAACGCTCGTCTGTAGGTGCCTATTTTTGCGGCTTCCGTTTTTGCATATCGCAAGATTTAATTTCTGACTGCTTTCGGCATTCAATGTGGGTTGTGTATTTCCGACACGACCATTAGTGTATGGGACGCGTACGTATATTCTCGAAGTGGAAATTATCATAGAAGATACATACACCACTTCTATAAAGCTAAATACTGCACAGATTGTTGTCACACAAATGTCAGTTCCCTGTGATTACGCTCCATCGATGTCCATCGCAGCGTCGGGAACGGGAACATCGTGTAGGAAATGCGTCGTGCCGTGCACATTATTCAAATCCCTATGTTTTCCTTGAAAGCTGTGTTCTCGATTCCACACGTCCTTCCACAACTCCAGCACCATTTATGGAACATCGCCCGCTCTTGTCTGGACATACCTTCATACATTTGGTGTGCTGGCAAGTAAGGAATATGTAAATGTTACGTGGGTAACGCTGGCGCTTGCACCGTACACGTGAGTGTTAATCAGGAAACTGCACGTCAGTCTTGGAGGTGGGTTCCTTGTTCTGATGGAATAGCTGCGACTGGAAATAACAGCAAGGAAAACGCAGTGCGTTCGAAAGCAACGCATAATTCTGCAGAACGCGTTCAGATTTGTCGTTGTTGCTTTTCGTGCGATATGGTGTGTGCACCGAGCCGAGCTGAAGCAAGCTAATGTAACATTGCACACAGCTGCAGAAAGTTGAATAGTTCTGGGGGGTTTTCCATTGCTGTTATTTCCAATGCGGTGTCCCAATGAGCATGCATGTCTCGTTATCTGTGCATACTTACCACCGTTTCTTGGTGAGTGACTTTGAAAGGTGACCAAGTGGTCAGTCGTCCAATAGAGCGTAAGATCAAACTCACTCACGTCACAATGCAAGTCAATGTTGGCACCAATTCAGTCGCACGGTCCGATAGTGTGCTGTGCACGTAGCGTTTCCGCTCCCAGTTATACTATTTTTGAATATTCTCTTTTACTCAATGTTTTTGGACAATTTTAGGCCGTTTAATCACCCGAGGCGAAACATGAGCAAATAAGCTTTTTTGTGCAGCTCTGTCGACGACAAGGTTGCACACTAAACTACATTACAAGTATAGGCCTAATCATCAGCCGCCACTGGACAAATCACTATCAGGCTCCCCATAAAAATGCAAATTATGTTGGTATTACATATATGTACATACTAATTACCTCGCCAGTGGATTCGAAATTAGTTACATAGGTAGCTTCATTAAAGATAGAATATTACGAATAACAACGATACCATGTACTACATACAGTATGTATAGTCAAACCTTGTACTGAACATAACGCCACCAGACTATTTTTTCACTGTGTGGGAGCATTCAACAGTTAGGTTGAACTTCGGTTGAACACGGAAACCGGAACACGGAAATATTTCCGCGTTTTGTGTTCCGTGGAAAGTTTTCAAAATCACGGAACATGGAAATATTTCCGTGGCACGCACGGAACACGGAAATAACGCAGGCACGCAAACGATGCTTTTCGAGTGATAATGACAAAAGCCAGCGTTCTGAAATCAAACGTTTGCGTGTTGACGCGAACAGCAATAATTTTCACGGAAATATTTCCGTGACACGGAAATGAGTGAAACAATTTTGTATTGAAATTATTTCCGTGTTCCGGTTTCCGTGTTTAACCTAAGTCCGCCCTTAGAGATGTACACATACATCAGCGGGTGTCCAATCGGTCATTGTGAATAGTGCTGGGGTACGGTATAGTGATTCTGCGATGTAATCATGAACAAAATTGACTGATTTCACACTGGTTCATGACTTGCTTGACATCGTTTTGAGTCAGAAGCTTTTGGAGAAGTACAGCAGACGAATTTCGGTTGACATTTGGTCAATTTTGCTATAATCATAGCAAGTATTTGTCGAGGACTGACGATTTGCTCACTTTGTAGAGGTTTGGCTGTATTTTTTTATGTTTCATTGGCTTTTTTGTTCTTCATGATGAACTTGACGACCGTGGTCCATATTGCAGAAGCGCAGGTGCAACTTTTGTCTTCATTTTCGCTTCCCTTGATAAGCACAAGGGGCACGAATGAAAGAAATCTCATAACTTTAAATATTATGTGGCATGTTCGTTCGTCATCGTTGCGTGAAAATCGTCTCTTTTCTGATATAGTGCTGTACACGGGTTGCAGATGTGCCTTTGCAGTGGCACACATCTCTCACTCTCTCTCTTATTATCTTCCTTTCAAAAAAAAGCCGATTGCTTACATTGCTTACATACATCCTCTTTTGACCAAGATTATCTACTGCCTATACATTACATGGCTGTTTATTCTTTTGCTGCTTACTTCAACGTGCAATGTTGTTCTTATATTCTCGGTCACTTGCATAATGCACCGTAGTCGCTATGCTCCCATGATGTGCTTGCTTTTGTGCCCCCGCTACCTCTCGTATCTGACTTTTGCACGTATGTATCCTGAGCTTGAGCTGTCACTAATGGAAAGCCGATGTGCGGGATCGCAGCATCCGCAAATAAAAATAATACAAGCTCCTGCTGATATATAAATATTGGTCGCAGAATAACTGCTGTACATGTGAGAATCCATTCAATATGGCTTCTTTCACTCGGTTGCAATACATTGACCAAGTAGTCATTCGTGTTATGAGCTCTCGAAAAACTGAGCAGCAAAAATGTACCGATGACTTTATACGTGTTACACTAAATGACCCAAAGAAATGCTTACCCAAGTCATGTTTCATTGTAAAAGCAGCGCGTAGCACTGATTTAGTTACATTATGTGAGCTTCCTTTGCCTCAAGCTGTTGATACTCACTGCGACATTGGGAATATCCAACAGTAACAGTTTGTCACTTTCAAGTCGCACGCTATTTCGGGTCCGCTTTGACGCAGACACTGCAGATGTTTTCGTGACAAGAACTCGCACAAATTAGATTCCCTATGTTTCTTGCTTTCGCCGACCGTCGAGTGGCGAGACGTCACTGTTTGAGCGCTTCGGAGGTGCGGTACGCTGAAAATAGCTAACAACGACCTGTTGCGTCTTTGATTCTGTAAAGTCGAAGTGCATTTTGCTGATCTCTTGTTGACCAGGGACAACACACGAACACAGAGGATTTGTCGTTCTTACCTTTCGTTATTAGGACCATGTATTATTTTGCTTGTGTAGGTGCACAAGGACTAAGCTTGTGCTGCGCATACCAAATAGGTGCTTAGATTTACATCTCATTGAGTTACATATACGAGAAACCGTCCAGGAGCGGGGCCCGGTTGAAGCGTGCTTATTTGTCAATATTCAACTTAGCAAAATGTAAACACAGTGCTTACATATATGTAAACCTGATCAAATCATTTCGGCAGCTCACAGCAACCCCGAGTGAGCGCGAGAAATAATACATGGCATTTCGGTGAGTTGACGACTCTAAGTGAGTTGACGAAGTGAGTTGACGATTGACTTAACCACTGTAATATCAGCCTGAAATCTTGCTTTGTCACACCGACCATGCTTGCTGAAGGTCCAGCAGCCATGTCTAGTGAACAAGAAACAAGGGGATACAGGACCATTAGCACTGCGCATTATTTCCTCTGGTAAAAGCCTAACTCAAATAAGCCTTTGCTTTCGGTTACGTGACTGCATACCGTACATGCTGTACTTGCACAGCTTTCTTCACCATCAAGCGGCTCGTTAGTTCAACTTCGTTGCGGATTTGCATTGAAGTTCGCCACTTAATTATAATGAAATGCTTGTGCGTTTGCAAATAACTCAACGCGAAAAAGATCGCGTGTTTTCAAGATGCGATTAGGAGCAAATTTTCAGCGACCAACTTCAAGCAAGAGCGCCCGTTTCAAGCCGCAACTGGATTACAATCTGACACACGAACAAGCAACAGCACGATTCTGCACAATTTGTTGAACAAACATATTTATTTTTCATCGGCGAATGTCAAATTCTGATCAGAATGGGCTGCGGGCAATCAAAAACGTCGAGTGATGTCGTCTCAGCACAGCAACGCGCCGAAAACAGTTCGTTTCCCAATTTGTTTCTGACTTTGTTTCCATTTGGTAACACATATTTTAAAATATTGGTTTATTTCTATTTGACAACAACAATGTTAGACCGAGAAGCAGTCGGTTTCAAATAACAAAAATGCACAGGGACGTTAGCGACGCTATAGATGCTTGCATTTTGCTTTGCGTGCGCGCACCCAGATCAGCAGTTACGAGGCGAGATATCGCGTGATTTACCAAAGTGCATGGTAACATCAGGAAGGTATACGGTTTTGGGTTTAGATTGGCACGTCACCGGGTTCTGTGGAGTGCACGCTCATGCAAGAGGACTACAGAGGGGCGTACCTAAGCCTGAATTTAGGGGGTGCTGTGCGTAAAAAACCATTTTTATCCTGTGCTTGCTTTTGTATTGAAAACCCATTTTATTTAGTGCTTGTTCGAAAGTTGTCTTTTGTGAAGATGTATAACCGAAATTCTGTCACAGGCGCGCGAAGCGCTCGGAAAATTCGACTTTTTGTACGGGGCCGGTAAAAAGTGGTTAAAATGGCTATCAGACGCGCGAAGCCCTCGACTTTTCGTCATTTTAAGTGTGCCAGAGTAAACATGCTGCATTTTGCTCTTTGAAATGAACTTTTTTCTCTGAACTACTTCTCACCAGTCGTGTTGGGTCCCCTCAGAGGGGCGTGGTCAGCACCCTCTCATGCGGCTGATGGGTGGTGCGTACCCGAGACCCCTAAGCACGTCTTAGATACGCCACTGAAGCGAAAGCGCGTAGTGTGAAGGACTCATCGGGTCATATCCACTCTGCAGCAATGGGGGTTGAGCACACGCCGGTGGAGAGTATCGGTGGTGTGGCACGGTCGCACGCTCAGCAATGCAGTGGTCGTCGACGTACCCCATCGCGGACATCAGTGGGACACGCAGCAACACCAGGGGCACCTGCCAGTCCAGTTGTGGTGAAACGGGTGGAACCGATGCCGCAGTACACGGCCGTTCGTCATTCGATGTCGTCGACGGGCGGACGCAACACGCCGGCACCTGATGGCGGGCCGCATTTGAGTAAGTCGATGCACATGTGTGTGTGAAACATCACCCAGCCAGCACTGACAGACGCACGCTCATGTTGCACATTCTTGATACGACGACGACAACCAACTATGCGACACGACATCTGCACCTGAAACCACACAAGCACATCGTGCACTTGTATGGACTGTAGACACACACACGCACGCGCACAGACAGAAATGGGAGAGCGCTGAGGTTCACGTTTCAGATGCACCAGATGATCGACTGCGCACGACTTGGGTTGTTCGCTTCACTGCCAACGACACCTCCACTAGCGTGTATAGCTGCACTAATGTTTCATTTCACTGCATTCACTCGTGGATTAACGATTGGCGTTATTGCAGCGATCAAAGCGGCGATTCTCATCCAGAAATGGTACCGTCGTTGTGTGGCTCGTCTGGAGACACGTCGTCGTGCCACTTGGAACATCTTCACGACGCTCGAGTATGCCGGCGAGCAGGATCAGTTGAAAGTGCGACAATGTTCAGGCATATTTTTTCAACAATTTTTGCCATCTGACAATGAAAGACTTTGAGCGAACTCAAACTTGGTGGCTGGTTCTGTTCGTCCGATCTATATCCTTGGTCACGTGCGAGTTCCCTGTTCGGACATCACCAGATTTAGTGATGCCCCTCATTGACGTATTTCGACTTTTACGCACTCGGTTTACATGACTTGTATACTTATGTAAGTATCATGTACATACTTAAGATCTATTAAAAATTCAAAACAATCAAATTTTCACCAACATTTAGCTGTACAACTTTTTCACCGACATAATCAACGCAATGGTGGCATCGGAGAACTCTGAGAAGCAGAGAGCCGGCAAGGGTGGGGCCGGTGCGGCATATCAAGCCACCAGCGAGCGCATGCAACAAGGTAAAGTTGAGAATTTGATCGATTTCTGTACAAACAGCATAGTGTTTTCCGCAGGGCCAATCTCCAGATCAAATCAATAGGATTCGCAGAGAAAATGGTATCATTTTTTATCATTTGTTGATCGACTAAATAATGCCCCAGGTCGCGTTGCAGCGATGGCCTACCGCACGGCGTCAGGTAAAACATGAAAATATGCAATGTAAATTTGGTAAACTCTGGCGCGATTTTTCACCTTGGTTCAACCGCGGTCATTGACAAGATGTTACGAATTGGTTTGTGCCATCTCAGCTGAGCGTGAAACGTTACTCAGCTGAACCTTTGACCAATTTTACTTTTCATTTTACCAGGTCAAGGTATACATTAGCTGTGTCGCGTTGTCAAACCGCGGTTGGCCAAAGTTGATGTTTCGGTTTCACACATGTGTGTCCCACTGGCTAGTATCCACAGTAAAGATCAGTTGACATTCCGTTATTACGAGTCAAGACCATGCTGCACCGACTGATGTTCGCTGCGGACCACGCTGTATGGGTCCTTGTGTCTACTCTCGGACACATTACAGTATCGTGCAATCGTGCAATTCGGGCGCTAAAATTCTCCATCCTTGCCAATACATAATCGCTTCTTTTGAATTGCTTTTTTCAGGTCACAGTAAAAAGTACTATACTTGCAAAGGCTTTAATGTGTCTCTCGGTGTTGCTCGAAAGTTGCCCTGTCAGATCAAGTTTTATTGACTTCTTCCTGCTGAAGGCAAGCACTCGGTGTCTGCTCGCAGACTTGCTTTGAACAGCACTGTGATGGTGAAGGCGATGTTGAGGAGACTGAGTTTCGTGCCATAAATCGCAACCCTTCCAGCACAAATTCAATATTTTGGCTGAAATTCACAGCTAAACTTCTACTGCAGAATGTCAGCGCAAGTGCTGCAAATAGATTGCTGCACTTTGCGTGGTAAGGCCTCGCACAAAGTTCCAAACGTCCAAGACACTCCTTGCTGTTCTCTCATCTCACTCACTGGTTTAAAATATTATACCATGGCGAGTCAGGCATGGGCTGCAACCCAAAATCCAAACTTATGGGCCCGCATGCACTTTGCTGTCATTCGGATCGGGGTTGGTCGCATGTTGGTTTCAGTCTGACTTGGCATCAAAATGGTTTGGCATAGCCAGCGCGCACAAGTGGGCTGCCGCTGCACAATAGTGCGCAATGAGCAAAACGTTTTGTGCCAAGTCAAAGGCAAACCCAAGTCAACCCCACCTTCGACTAACCCCGGACCCAGGGTGCCAGAAAAGTGCATGGCGGCCATACATGTTCTGGTCTAAAAGCCCACACCTGAATTGCTGACTTTAAACAGCACACTACTCATGTCCACGTATCGTATTTGGGTTTGCGTGGGAAATTTTTTCAGGTGCGGGAAATTTTACGGGAATTTCCCAGGTACGGGAAATGATACGGGAAGTTACGGGAAAAAGTTTCTCGCGTAAACCCTTACGACTCTATGATGACTACTGGCCAGCCAGCACCGTAACCAGTCACCCTATGTGTCGGTCCAGAGACGTCCTGATGTTTCACAGTGTATTTCAGAGGACAACGATATAGCTGAGGAGGCACAATTGTTGCGAATGACGAATCCGGACGGGATTAGAGTCGAGAAGGCCTACAAAGGACCACACATTGTGCTGCCGATGACACAACGACAGGTCGAGTCGATGATGAAGGCATTCAAACAGAATAAGGTTGGTCTGGCGATGTCCCGGGGCACCACCGGGTTAGGTTCAGTCGGGGACTGCGACCTCCAATGAGTAACTTTTGCACTGTTCCAATTTGCCACTCTAAAAATGTCGCCGAACGTCCGTCCCATCAAAAACTGCGTGCTCGGAACCCAACGAGACCCGATGCTTTTGCCATCAAAGTGCATACGGTTTCGTCCGCCACAATTTTGCTACACAAACAATTAAAACATACAGTATTGAAACATCACCTTTATTGCCTATATGTATACAGCTGTTGCACGCCAAGTACGTGGTCGAGATTCTGCACGAAACACGAAACATACTCAAAAAGATGCCATCAATCAATCGGGTATCGACATCGATCAGTCGCCAGATCACTGTCTGCGGCGATTTGCATGGAAAGTTCGATGATCTGAGCATCATCTTCTTCAAGGTTGGTGTCATACATAATACATGTACACTTTCGTGTGTTGCCGTCTTCTTGAGAAGGCTTTAAATACGCACATTTGTATAAGGCAGGATGCACACAATGAAACATCAGCTGACGAGGTTAATGACATGGAAAAACTATAAATCCATAGTGGGCAACCACGTGATCCAATCCAAATTAGTGCCACAACTCTATCACAATATTGCCAGAAAACGAAAAGTCCTTCCCAAGTACTGATACCGATTCGTGAGAAGGGGCCCGGCTGCGTCAAAGTTGTTCTGATCGTTGCAGAATCGCTACCCATCCCCCGAGAACCCGTACGTTTTTAACGGGGACTTTGTGGATCGCGGTCCGCAGTCGTTGGAAATCGTGGTCATTCTGTTCAGTTTGTTGTTGATTCATGGCCCCGAGGTGATATCGCTGAATCGGGGCAATCACGAAGATCACATCATGAATCTCAGATACGGCTTCATCAAAGAGGTCATGGCCAAATATCGGGTGCGTATAATATCGGTTGGTACAAATGCACAAACAGTGATGTTCACGCGAGGATAACACCTGTATGCGCTTGCGGTATTTCGCATTGCCAATAACAGCTGATGTACCCACTGCCCCGTCTGCCAAGTCGAAATAGACAGGCGACAAAAAATGCGCATTGCTGCACAATTGACATCGTCATCCAAATAAATCAAGCGAACTGTTTTGGTTTTCAAATAAGCACCGATTATGCATATTTTGTTGAGGACTTTGGACTATATTCATTAATTTTAAAGTGACATGTTC
Source organism: Rhynchonema sp. JSB1_4 (assembly GCA_030248065.1). NCBI lineage: Eukaryota > Metazoa > Nematoda > Chromadorea > Monhysterida > Xyalidae > Rhynchonema > Rhynchonema sp. JSB1_4. The sequence continues at coordinate 143,357 of JASAMV010008713.1, forward strand.
CGAGTTTGAAACATCACCCAGTCATCCATGTATTCCAGAGCCATTGCAAAGTGATCATTCGTTTGTTGGAGGACGTGTTCGCCTGGCTGCCCATCGCCACCATAATCGACAACAAAATCTTTGTCGCGCACGGCGGCATATCGGATCGCACAGATATTCGCTATCTGAGCACCGTCAAACGGCATGATGTCGGTTTATGCACTTTTTGCCAAGTTAAATGAAATAGAGGTCCCCGTGAAGAGGGTGTGAAATAGAACCTGCAAATATAACAAAGCACTTATAGTACATAGATAACACAAAACGTTTCCACTGGTTGCAGTATCTATCGGTGCTACGGCCGCCAGTGCACGAGAAGCCGGACGGACAGAAGAGCATCGATGTCGAGGAGTGGAAACAAATGCTCGATATTCTCTGGTCGGACCCGAAACAGCAGAAAGGATGCTTCCCGAATGCGTTTAGGTGGGCGAAATCGGCTGTTATGAAATGAAATAACCTTATAAAATAATCTGTAAGATTATAAAAATGATTAAAATTATTCTTCCCAATTTTCTCATCCAGGGGTGGCGGCAGCTACTTCGGTCCTGACATCACCGATCTATTTCTGCGTCGCAATCAATTCAAGTTGATCATTCGATCGCACGAATGCAAATACGAAGGATACGAGTACATGCACAACGGAAAAGTTGGTTTCGGTGAAGAAATTAAAGATTAACTAAAAAAACTCAAGTGTTTAAAAATTTTCAGGTGCTCACACTATTTTCTGCCTCCAACTACTACGAACTGGGTAGCAATCGCGGCGCCTACGTTGTGTTGACCGGTGAACACCTGGACCCACATTTTGTGCAGTATATGGCCACTAAGATACAGAAGAAAGTCACTGTTAGGCAAAGGTGGGAATTTGCACAAGTTGAAAAATTCAACAAGGCAATCATAAGAATACGGTGGCGAAAAAGCAAACGACTTCTCCAGACTCGGCATGGTGGAACAATCAGCGATTCGCGATTTGCGCGAGAAAATCTTCGCGTTCAAACACGAACTGCAGGCCGAATTCCACAAAGCTGACCCGCAAAACACGGGTGAGGGAAAAACTACTTACACACTTGTTTTCATATACAGTGAACCTTCGTTATTGTGAGCCTCTGCATAGTGCGACCCGGTTTATAGTGACAAACTTGCCGTTATGCTATAACTCTCTTTGCAGTGGAAAATTCTTTAACGTATGCATATATGGTGTGAACATCTTGTAATCTTTTTTAGTGGAAATTCTTTATGGTGAAAAAAGTGACCTGGTCCCTGTCACTATACACAGGGTTGGCTGTACGTCAAATCAACAAAATGAATGAATGAATGCGGAAGCAACTGAGCAAACGAGAGTGTGAAGCAATATAACATGTTACCGAAGCTTACGAAAGGTACTCAGATGGCAGTTTTTGACAAGTGCAAGCTCATCAATGCTGTTAACAGGTGAGATCAGTCTTCATCAGTGGTGCACGAGTGTTGAGCATGTGACGGCACTTAATCTGCCGTGGCGCGCGCTCGCTAATCGATTGGTGAAAATGCGAATTGCTGACAAAATAATGATGGTGCAATACTCGACCACGTTTGAGGAATGTGAATTGAGCGAAAAGAATATCAACGCCATGGACCAACAGGTATGCATTCCTCGAATGGTGCGACAAAACAGGCAATTTAAGTGTGAATCACAAGTATTGCTAGCACGGATTACGAAAAGGTCGCAAGGCTCGTCGTACACTCGCTTGCAGGGGCTCAAACTACCTTGACGACGAAGTTTACGAAGAACCTCACTGAGTATGACATGTTGACTGGCCCTTACGTCGGCGCCACTGATCTTCTATTCTTCCACGTTCCAATGCTTGTCTTGCAGTTTCCTGCCTATTTCTTGCTAAACGTGCCCTATTTTCACCAAAATACACCCAGTCACTTGGTATATGACTTGTATTTTTACCAAACAGGACGTCACGAGCACTCACTCAGCAAGAACGGAACGAAAAACACACACAAAACTGATCACTCAAAAACGAAACTCAACTGACGTGGCAAAACCACACCCAATCAAGATGGCGGGCAAACCATGAAACATCAAATACCGTAACCAAACCATTTCTTACAAATATCAAGGGCGGCAATTCAAATATCATGTCTCTATCAAACACACTGTAACATCACCTCCCCCTCTTTCCGAGCCTACCACTGGCGAGGTCTTAGCCGCGGGGAGAACAAGTGAAAAGTCAAATGTTCATATAGACGGCTATCCACAGCCTTTTCTTCTTTAATGGAAGTTCAGTGATGGAATTTGAAGAAATCCGCAGTTCATCACGTTGTTCGCTTGAGCACCAAACGACCACAACCATAGAACAAATCGACCATTGAACGACGGACGACCGGATGAATATAGAGTTACGTGGAGAGCAGTCCAGGAAGTGATTTTCTCCCCCACCGAAGTGAGTTTAGCCGTACCACACCGAAGTGAGAGGCAAGGATACTCTTTCACTCCCACAGACGACCACCCGCAGGTGATACACCATCCGTACTGGTAAAGTAGTCCAGTAATAGGACAGCTGCAGGCCCATGAGCGCAGGCCAGTTCCACGACAACGGCGGTTGATTGAAGACGCCAGTTCTGATCCAATAGCCCCGATGAGGACTGGCGAGCCATCGCGGCACAAGTTCGACAGACGACGTATGTTGCAGCGCCAAGGTTACAGCATGACGATCACGACAGATAGAGTTGAGATGCCCGTAGAACCATTGCAAGACTTGGAGATGGAGTTTGCTCTGTTCGTTGTGCACTATGACTGTCCCCGATATTGCATTCGACTCCCCGTGGAGAATGAACTGTCTGGAGTCGATCAACTGAGCGGAGCAGGAGATGTACTGTAGCCAACGCAGCTCACAGTCACACCACCACTGATCGAACCAACACTCCAACAGTAGACACAACGAAAGGAACATTTGAACGCTGTGTCCATCGAAATTCTCCACCATGCTTTTGCTCCTTTGCGGCAAGACCCAAGCCTCACCGACTTTTCCCAATCCTCCATCGATACTCCATAATTGCATCCATTCGAAATACAAACAACACAAGCATTCTGTACAAGTGACACAGCCTTATGCACTGCGCACTCTTCCACGCGTGTCCGCTGATTAGAGCACCAATCGGTCAGCCTCCTGACACGAACTCCAAGTTAGATTTACCTCCCCCTCTTGTTCAGAGGTAGGGGTCCTCTTTTCAAACTTCAGTCTCAGCTCCAATCACTTTGCGTGGGAAACCAATAGTGATCAATAAACAACAAACAACAGTACAAATGCGGCTGGACACACACGGATCTTCTTTTGAGTTGAATATCCTTCGATTAAACATGTCTGAGCATAAGTCCCAATTCACAGCAGTGGACGCTGCTCCATAAATAGCTGAACAGAATTGCATTCCTTCTTTCGCAAGCTCCATGCCAACACAAGGCAGTCAGCTTTATCTTCGCCAACTCCAATGATCTAGGCAATCCACATCCAGATCAAATACGGTTCAATCAGAACGTGGGGGGAACTGAAGATCCATTATCCAATATCCATTGCACAGAGGTAAACCATGTACACTCCGACCCGGGATTTTAACAATGACAGCTCAAGCGCCCTGTCGATCAATCAATCCAAGTCGGTACCAAATGCAATCCAATCGTATTGTCACATGCGAGTGTTGCGCAACCACTCCAAGGACTCATATCGGCGATTTAGTGCACACTCCGGCTTTAGATCATCGATGCGGTCAACGCGCACTGGCACAAACAAACACACAAGCAGTACAGCCAAACCAGCGAGACCGGCTATCGAAGAAATATCGATCCAGTTGCCTGCAAACCGAGACTCCTCACGACCCTTCAATCACTGGCACTCCATTGGCTCCGTACTGCATTACAACAACCATCCGACGAGTGCGGCTATCGCTAACAACATTTGCGACCCTTCAATCAGCCTCGGACTCGCTGATCCTCCCATCCATGAACGATCCGGCGAGAGCGGCTATCGCTACCATTAGCGACCCTTCATCAGCCCCGGCATCGCTTTCCACAAAAACAACACTTGTTCACGTCCAGACTTGTTCACCATTCCAATGGCTCGCTCTTGACATCTCTGTCGAAGTCCACTCAACATCAGTAAAATCCATGTGATATCCAGCAGGCCACACAAAAACAAATAAACAGTCGAAAAATCCAAAATCGAATAAATTTAATATTTGATGCTATGTACAGTTGATATCCATTCTCTTTTGTCGCTACTTGCGTCGCACCACACTCATGCGACCACTGCGCGGCGGCTTGGAATCCGGCCACATCGTCACAGTTTCCACTGACTGATCAGTCTCAGCTTCCACTGGCTTGTCCTTCATAGACTTGACCAGACACGGATAGTCACAGATGCACGGTTTCGATTTGCACACTGATCCGCGACAATTCTTGTAGCGAATTTGATGATTGACCGTGTCAATTTCACCATTCGTCTCAGCATTCGATGGACCACTGCATTGCTGCAACTGCGGACACTGGGCCGATACGTGGCCTTTCTCATTGCATGTCCAGCACACAATATCCTTCGGCGACATTGGACGACGATTCATGTTTCGATATTTCATCGTCTCACTTCGTTCTGGCACAACTTTCCGATTTTCGCCTTGGTCCGGTTGTTTATTGCTTTTCTCCAATGCTTCAGCGGCCAGCAAATGACGCACACGTTTGATCATCGCTTCGGAATTTTCAGGTTCAATCTCATTTCGAACCAAATCCGAACGGAATCTGTGCGGTAATCCCTGCCACAATGCATTCGCCACATAACGTTGACGCTCATCCGACTGTCGGCCATATTCACCTTTGTTAGCCAACATCATTGTGCGTTCAACGAAGCGATCAAACGACTCCTTGTTTTCATTCCATTTGTGGCTTTGCAGTTCGAATCTAGCCAATGTCTTCGATTGATCACCTCCAGCGATCTGTTTCATGGCCAATTTCACAAGACTGAAGGAACGTTTGACTTCAGGCGACAGCAGATTGTAGTACTGCTTCAGTTCGCAGTCAAAGAAGTGCGACACAAAGCACGCTTGTTCAACCTCAGATGTGATCCCATAGATATCAAATTCATCTTCCATTTCAGATATGAAGGAATTCCATGGTCGTTTGTCGGTCAGTCCGGTGTAGCGTTTGATTCCACGCTTCATTGCTTTTTGAGCCAAAGAAGCCAGCAGTTCACGTCGTGGTTGATCAATCCCAAACGATGAATTCATAACTGATGGCGATCGATATTGCAGCCCAGGTTGCTGTCCCATACTACCGGGCACAAATCCTCCACCATCCACATTGTTCGTCTGTCTCTGATCATATCCATGCAGTGACGTTGCATTCCAGTCACCGTGATAGCTGTTAATGCCGTGCAGGCCGTTACCGTAACCCAAATGAGTTGAAACATCACCAAACCCATCACGCTGCTGCTGCACACCAACACCACTAGTACCCAATACCGGTACACAATGACGTTGCGGCTGCTGCACACGGGTTACACCAGTTCCAAATGGTTGCTCCTGTCGCTGTGCACCAACTAGACCAGTGCCCAATGGCTGTGCTGACAGTTGTGCGCCAGCTCGACCAGTCCCCAACTGTTGTCCGAGCGGCCGGCCACCAACTGCACCAGTACCCATTGACTGTCCAATTCCATGTGCACGAGTCAAACCAGTACCCAAGATCGGTACATCATAATTGTTTGGCGGTGGATAATCCATAGCGGCCATATTTTGATTCGGCGACTGCTGTTCGGTGCCA